>OW240919.1:79503555-79508083 GCA_933207985.1 Pelobates cultripes | reverse complement strand
ATATATGGGCCAATGAATCTGGGCGCCAACTTCATGGTCGGTACCTTCAACCCGATATTGTGAGTGGAAAGCCAGACCTTGTCTCCAACAACATAACTAGGTCCCATAGATCGACGTTTGTCAGCATATGTCTTATGACGAGAGGAAGCCAAAGACAAAGCACACTGCACAAGCTTCCACCTATCTTGAAGATCATGAAGGTGGTGCTCAAGAGCGGATAATCCAGTCTCATGAAACTGAGAAGGAATAACAAGGGGATGTCTACCACATGTAATGAAGAAAGGGCTATGCTGGGAGGAGTCGTGTGTAGCATTATTACGTGCGAATTCAGCACAAAGCAAAAGGTTATACCAGTTGTCATGGTTGAGTGATATGAAACACCTCAAAAAGCCCTCTATAGATTGATTAACCCTTTCTGTAACCCTGTTAGTCTGGGGGTGATACGATGAAGAAAAAGACAATGAAACCCCAAGTTCAGAACAAAACTTATTTCAAAATCGTGATATAAACTGTGTTCCTCTATCAGATAAGATTTCTTGTGGCAACCCATGTAATCTGTATATTTTTTTTAATAAAGATCTGGGCTAACTCAGCAGAGGTAGGCAGTTTATGGAGAAGAATTAAATGGACCATTTTCGAGAAACAATCCACCACTGTTAAAATGGTGGTATGTCCCTTGGATGGTGGTAGATCTACAATGAAGTCCATCGCAATGTGGGACCAAGGTTTTTCGTGGACAGGGAGTGGCTGTAAGAAACCACACAGTAGTTTACGAGGAGTTTTGGTCATAGCGCAAACAGTAAATGCTTGAACTTAATCAGTAACATACGTATGTATAGAAGGCCACCAGAAGGTTTTTCCGGATTCCTAGATGGCCGGCTGACTTGATATCATGATACAAGGAGAGTATTTCTGTTCTCTCTGTAGGTGACAAACAATTTATCTTTGGGTTTATTGTCAGGAACCTGAGTTTGGGCTATATGTACCTTGTCCATCAATGATGAGAACATGGTTAATATAGTGGTAGCCACTATACGTTGTGGTGGTATGATAGGAACGACTTCTAGATCCTGATCAGAGTCGGTTTTGAACTGTCTCGATAAGGCATCAGCCTTAGTGTTACGAGAACCAGGCCTATACGTGAAAATTAAAACAAGAAAGAAACAAGTACCATCTAGCCTGTCTAGATGAGAAACGTTTAGCCTCACTTATGTAGGCCAAATTCTTATGGTCTATTATAATCATTATGGGGACTTTACCTCTCTACTAAGTGTCTCCACTCTTTCAAAGCCAGGATTATATATTGAATAATTCCCTGTTCCCTATATCGTAATTAACCTCTGCAGGGGATAACTTTTTGGAGAAGAAGCCACAAGGATGGAGTGGAATGTCTTGGGACTCATGTTGAGAGAGGACAGCTGTCTCCGAAGCATCAACCTCTAGTACAAAAGGTGTGGAAGGATCAGGATGTATGAGCACCAGGGCAGTAGAAAAGAGGGACTTCAGTTGCTCAAAAGGCAGACAGGGCTGCAGGAGGCCAGACATGGGTTTCAACACCTTTACGTGTGAGACTAGTAATGAGAGATATGACCTAGGACAGGGGTAGGCAACCTTTTAGCAGCACTGTGCCGATATAGGATTGTGATGTCCCGTAGAGTGCCGATCCAATTTATTTAAATTGAGGTGTGTATGCTGCCGTATTCTGCTTGTTATTTTTACTGTAATTACTTTGTATTGTTGTATTTGTGCGTATATGAGCAATTATATTGTATATGTTCATTAGTAGTTTATGGTATCGTGTATGATACATATGAATGTGGGCTGTGTATGAGGGCTGCTTGTGGAATTGTGTGTGGATGGATATGTCACATTGTAAAAGCAGGTGGTTCCCTTATTTACCACTATAATGTCTTAAAGCATAGAACTTAGTAGGGCTAACCATACAGATATCTTAGCCATAATTTTATATAGTTAGTAAGAGATCCTCTATTTAACATATATAAATAATTGAGAATACAATATAAAATAAGGATTGTCTTGCAAACAATAGTTTTGTCTTTTAGATATTTATTATATAAAAATATAAATATAGACATATAAAATCCATTATAGCAGAGTTTATAAGATTAAATGCTTGCAAATATCATTAATAGGTTAACATACTCTTCTGAATATGTCATAATGTCAGCCTCTCTGTCATTTTAAGATGGAGCAGCGTCTGTCTCCAAGTCTCTCCTCTGTGTCTTAACATTTAAAAGTACACCTATTTATACCTTAGATGTCGTCATTTTAGGGTCACCGTAGTTCATATATGAAAAAGTAATACTTCTTTTACTTTATTCATTTTAGGACCTTCCTTAATTTGGCAAACATACAAGGCCATAACTAAAGGGTGCATACGTCATGGAAATTTTCCTGACTTAAAGTCTGGACATCCTTATCTACTTAAAGGGACTCTGTACTCACTATAATCATTTCATCTCTTTGATTTGGTTATGATGCCTGGAATCTTCTGGCACTGTCTCTCCATACAATGTTAAACCATTTTAGAGCTGTTTAACACTAAATAAAGGATCAAGGCCACCCACAGTCCAACCTCTTCTGGAGGTGTGGCCAAGGCAGAGATTACACACTTCCTTAAAGTCATACCCTTCATACCGTTAGTTGGAGCTCTGATAGGCTAAAAACAGACAGCTGACACTCTCAGCCAATCATAGCTACCCATTGCTGCTCCTGCTAGTTCTTCTTCATTCGCCAAAGCAGCACAGAGGGGAGGGGCTGCTGGGGACTCTAATTTAGCATTGAAACATACAAATATGAAAAACTGTTTAATGCTGAATGAAATTATGGAACTTGGGAACTCTGGACAATATAATCAGTTTAATGAAATGAAGCAGATACAGTGCCTACAGTGTCCCTTTAAGGTTACCACAGTAGCATAACCTTGATGCTTGTTTATGCATTATTGTTATTGTAATTCGTCTGGGACAAAATGGCGCAAACATATTATGCACTGGGGTTATGCTTAAAGAAACAGTTATGAAAAACAATATGTTCCATTTCTAACACCTTGTCAGTTTGCAATATCTCTTAAAGACAAAGTACACGGTTTAAGAAATACAACATTTCATTCTAAAACTTGTCATATTTGAATTTTGCCCATAACAACATTGTGTGTTTGGTAGTGTGTGGGGGATGTTTGGGGTATTGCATGTGGGGTTGTGTATGTATGTGTATTGTTAGTGGTGTTGCGTTTGTGCGGATTGTGTGTATGTTTGTTTGTGTGTGGGCTGTTCGTATTATTTGTATGAGGTGAGGGTTATTGTGCATTTCTGTGTATATCTAGCAGTGTGGGTGGGTTCCAGTGGGACCAGGCTGGCCAGGTACAGGTCAAGGACAGGAGCTGCGATAGCTGTCGAGGGCTGCTCTACTAAAGTGTTGATTCCCATTCGCAAGTGCTGGGAGGCAGTGATCTGAGATCAGTTCCTCTATGTGCTGCTATGCATAAATTGAGGATTGTCCTTGACCACCTCTTTGTATTAGCAAATATCTGAAGTTTTACTGGGACTCCTGATAGGCCAGAGTCTGTTTGGCTCTAGCAGCCTTGAGTGCCGTGCAAAGACACCTTGAGTGCCATGCATGGCACTAGTGCCGTATGTTGCCTACCCCTGACCTAGGAGAATCCCTTTATAAACCTGCGGTAATAGTTGGCGAAACCGATGAATCTTTGAATGGCTTTAAGACCTTTAGGT
Organism: Pelobates cultripes; assembly: GCA_933207985.1. Lineage (NCBI taxonomy): Eukaryota > Metazoa > Chordata > Amphibia > Anura > Pelobatidae > Pelobates > Pelobates cultripes. The sequence continues at coordinate 79,504,331 of OW240919.1, read as the reverse complement.
CTGGGCCATTGTAAGACCGCTATAAGTTTTTTAAGATCCATTTCAAAACCCTTGGCTGAGATAATGTAGCCCAAAAATTGTACCTCTGTCTGATGAAATAAACATTTCTCTAATTTACAATATAAACCATTGCGTAACAGTGTTGTGAGTACTTGAGAGACATGAACATAGTGGGTTGTAATGTCTGGGGAATAAACGAGGATGTCATCTAGATAGACTAGAACACAAGAATGAATATATTCCCTTAAGACATCATTTATCAGGTCTTGGAAAACCACCGGAGCATTACACAATCCTAAAGGCATTACGAGATATGTGTAATATCCACTCGTGGTGTTAAATGCGGTTTTCCATTCACGATTTTCTTTTATCCTGACCAGATTGTATGCACTTCTAAGGTCTAATTTAGTAAACACAATGGCCCCCTTAAGTCTATCTAATAGTTCCTGTTAAGACCTCTGTAATCAATGCACAGTCGTAGATCTCACTCTTTCTTAGACACAAAGAAAAACCCTGCACCTGCAGGAGAGGAAGATATACGTATGAAACCCTTGGCAAGAGCATCCTGGATATACTCTTCCATGATTTCACTCTCATGGGGGGACAGATGATACACCCGTCCTCTAGGTGGCATAGTGCCTGGAAGGAGGTCAATGGCACAGTCATAAGGTCGGTGTAGGGGTAACGTCTCAGAATTGATTTTGTTAAATACTTCCTTAACCTGGATGTATTGCAGAGGAACCATTGTGGATAAGGAAGCAGTAGTAGGTACATTG
>OW240919.1:79466055-79498555 GCA_933207985.1 Pelobates cultripes | reverse complement strand
ATCATAATATAACCATACTGTTATTCTTAATAACCCTTTTCTCAATCCAATTTTGTTCACACCACTACCAGCATAAGCACACACCTCAAACTGGAACACAAATTATAATACACCATGGCCTGCTCTGTTCCTTTAACTTATCTGCTGAGTGCTGGTTGAGAGTTATAAAAAATAGCCCTCCCACCCCAATCTCACAAAATAATAAATTATCCCATTCCCTATATGGCCAAATAAAGATGATGTCCAAATTCCTACTCCTTATGTTACTTGCCCTTGCAAATTATATGGAGTCTAACCCTGGTCCCCCAGCTAATTCTAGTCCTAGTCTCCCCACTAAAAAAGGCCTCTCTTTTGTGCACTGCAACATCCGTAGTTTACTCCCTAAACTGGATGCACTGCAAGCCTGGTGTTCCCATTACAAACCAAAAATCATTGTGCTCTCAGAATCATGGTTAACGGCTAAAATACCAGACACCGCCATTGCAATACAGGGTTATTCATGTTTTAGAAATGACAGAGCAAAGAGAGGAGGAGGCATTGTTATTTATGTTGACAATTCCATAAAGTTTACCCCTTTACAAAACCTTAGTCCTCCTGCCATCTTTGATTTCCTTTCTGGCACAATTGAGATCCCGTGCAGTAAATCAATCATTGTTGCAGGAATCTACCGCCCACCTAGCTCCCCTGTGCATTCCCTTTCTGACATAGCCCATCTCCTTAGTGAAACCATAGCTCAAAACCCAAAAAGTGAACTGTTGGTCTTTGGAGATTTTAATATTGATTGGCTGAACCCTAAAAATAATAGTTCTTGCACGCTGTTTAAGACTTTGCAGCTAACGCAATTAATCTCCTCCCCAACTCGCATAAACATTAAAAGCCATAACCATACCCTGCTAGATTGGATTCTCTCCACTTCTCCTGATAGAATCCAGGAGGTTGGTGTTCTCCCAAACACGTTCAGTGATCACTGTTTAGCGTACTGCGTGCGCAAAATAAAGGCTATTAAATCCTCTCCCAAGGTTAAAATAACTAGGTCCTTCAAAAAATTTAATCTTGAATCCTTTCTAAAGGACATCAAGAACCTCTCATGGCACAGATTAAACATTATCCCAGATCTAGACTGTGCTGTTGAATTCTTTCAGTCTGAACTCCTACAAATTTGGAATTTGAATGCCCCGCTTTATCCTTAGGGTAAAAGGAGCACATATGAACTGGATCACAGCTGACCTCATCCAAATGTACCAGTTTCGGGATTCTTTGTGGTCAAAGTTTAAGCGTACTGGCTCCATGAATGATCACTGTGCATATAGACAATGGCGAAATATATGCACAAAACAGACAAAACTGGTCAAGGCCCAATATTTCTATGAAAATCGGAACAGTAACATCTCAAACCCTAGAAACTTTTGGAAAGTCATAAATAAACTACAAACTCCCCCAATCCACTCCCAACCCTCCACTGTCAAAGTAGATAACCAAACCCTGCAACTTCCCTTAGATGTAGCAAATGCCTTTAACAATTATTTTGTCTGATGCTCTACTGCCCTGATTGCCAAGCCAATAAATGACACGCATCCTGAAACTACAAATGTGGATCAGGTCCCACTAAATTTGCAAAGGCCCAATATAGATAAGTTTAATTTTAGACCTGTACCTGTTAGTGTCATTAAAAAACATCTTAAAATGAAAAACCAGTCCGGACCTGATCAAATCCCAGCAATGCTGTTGAAGCTCAGTGCGCCGGCAACTGCTAAACCCATCTCAACTCTAATTAACGAATCCTTGGTGTCTGGATACATACCCAAACTTTGGAAGACTGCGAGAGTAGTGCCTATCCATAAAAGTGGTGACACTACTTTGGTTTCTAGCTATCGCCCAGTATCATTGCTCCCGGTATTGTCAAAAATCTTAGAAAAATGTGTGCATACGCAACTTTGTGAGTACTACCAACAATTAAACTATCTGACCCCCGATCAATCGGGCTTTCGCCAGAATCACTCCACTACAACTGCCCTCCTAAAAGTTTGCAATGACATCCAAACTGGCATGGAACAAGGAGCCCTAACTGGAGCTATTTTCCTTGATTTTGCTAAGGCCTTTGACACAGTAGACCACGACATTCTACTGCACAAACTCGAAAACTCAGGTATTGGTGATCATTCTCTAAACTGGTTCGATCGTATGTATCGGATCGCTCGCAATATGTGTCCATTTCTGACAGTGACTCCCTCCCTCTCCCAGTCACGTGTGGTGTTCCCCAGGGTTCCATTCTTGGCCCCCTACTATTTACTTTATAAATGATCTACCTAATGTCTGCCAATCCTCAAATGTACACATGTACGCAGATGACACAGTAATCTATGCGAGCAAATCCAATCTACTGCAACTTGAGGCTTTGCTCCAAGACCAGTTTACAGAGGTAGAAAAGTGGATCGCAAAAAACAAACTCTTCCTGAACACTGACAAAACTGTCACAATGATCTTTGGAACAGTACCTAAATTACACAAATTACACAATTCCCACCTATCCATCAAAACAAATTCAAATGGCACACTGACCGCAGTCCACTCTTTCAAATACTTGGGTATGATATTAGACCCCAATCTATCTTTTGGCCTACACATAGAAAAGCTTGCATCTAAACTTTATCCAAAATTAGGTGCCCTGTACAGAAACAAAGCCTGCCTAAGCCCTATAGTAAAGGAAAAGATTGTACAGCAAATGCTGATGCCAATCATTGATTATGGGGATGTAGTATATGCGTCTGCATCGCAATCCCACATTAATAAACTCAACACATTGTATAACTCGTTCTGCCGATTTGTGCTACAATGTAATTACAGGACCCATCATTGTGACATGCTAAAGGAACTAAACTGGCTATCGCTGGAATCCAGATGCACCCTTCATCTTTCCAGCCTTGTTTTTAAGAGCTTTTCTGGGAAACTCCCACCCTACCTGAACATAATGCTTTCCCCAGCTGTTCCCACTTTCTATAAGCTCCGATCCAGTACAACACTTTACTTAGTCTACCTCAATAAAGAAGGAAGCGGCCCGATCCTCCTTCTCCTACAGAGCGCCGCAATTGTGGAACGGCCTCCCGCACAATTTAAAATCTTCCCTAAGCCTAAAGTCATTTAAGAGATCCCTCTCTACATACCTCAAAACAGAATGCACGTGTCATGGTTGATTATATATTTCCTACCTGTTCTATGTTAAATTTTGTATATATTGTGTATTAATATTGTTTTTGTATTTTACTGTACCCTAATGTAACAATGCAATGATTTGTGGACCCAGGACATACTTGAAAACGAGAGAAATCTCAATGTATCTTTCCTGGTAAAATATTTTATAAATAAATAATAAATAAATAAATAAAAATGTACTCACAAAGATAGAGAAGACTCGATATGGTATCAGTGTTGGTGGTATGATCCCAAGCTGGGATTCTTTGGAGTTGTAAATAAAAAGGTATATAGATGCCAGGAAGTATGTAACAGAAATAATTTTTAAAAATAAAATAAAAAGGCAATTGACAAAGTAGACAAGTGCAGTGACCGATAGTATTTTATTAATTAAAATACAAAATTATAACATCCATAATGTGTTTCAACATTATGGCTTTTTAAAATGGAGTAAAAACTCAATTTTACTCCATTTGAAAAAAGCCATACTGGTGAAACGTGTTATATCCATTTTATTTACTCCGTGCAAATGGTTGTCTTAATGTTATATGGCTACCCCGAATGTGGGTGTGTCCCATCTGAAATTGGGACTGTTGGAAGACCTGTTTATACTCAGACACACCAACAATATGGAGCTCCTAGAAAAGAGGGTTTGGTAGGTATGGAACAATATAGACTGGCTACTAAAGCACTATGGGATAATACTTTATTATCTTGCGAATAGTGCTAGTCTGTCCTTTTTCCTATTAGTTATGAGCGAATATAATAAATAAGTAAAAAAAACATTGTGGTCATTATTGCCTTATTTCTGTTTCTGTATTTGGGAATCTGGTCTAACCAAGGTGTGGTGCCAAATGCACGACTGTATGACAGATCGCTGTGAGTAAGGGTAATTGCAATGCGTGTAACGTTCATTTATGTTGCATCATCTCTACTTTACTTTACACTGGGGACTTGGTAGCAATTAACCCTTAGACTGCTGATTTACTTTCTGTTTATGTTAGGTACCTAAATATAAAATCCTTTTGTGGATAAGTGTTCTCTCTCACGGACTCATTTTCCTGATGGCTGCTTGCTGTCAATCCATATAGTGACATGTAAATTGCAACTAAAGAAGGGATTGCCACTTGCAAAGAGGGACACTTCGGAGTATAATTTGAATTGTGTGAGAATACGCAACAAAATATCCATATTTGGCTATTGTGGCATGTTTCTTGGAGCTCAACATATTTCACTGAAACACTCTCTAAACTCTGAACTTAAAGAGATTCCCACACACTATTTTTCTCAAATCACATAGATGTAAAGAATGTTAGAATATACATAAGACTGGCAAACCATTATGGAGGATGTAATTGTAGAATAGCTTGGGGTCTGCCTTCTGGCTGCCCCTGTTTTTAATAATTTTGGAACAAAGAGTTCAAATCACAAATCCTCATCTTGGTGCCACACGGACAAAGGTGGCATAACCCTATTTCCAATAGAAATTGAAAGAGAGGTCGGGGGCACACAGAGGAACATGCAGTCTTTATTGGATATAAAAGGCAACATTTTGACACAGCAGAGTCTTCATCAAGAGATATGACTTGATAAAGACACTGCTGAGTTGAACAGTTGCTTTTCGTATGCAATAAAGACAGAGGTGGATGTGCCTCTCTTTCAATTCCGGTTTTATATCATGCATAGCAGGTCATTTATCACGAAGGGGTTAATGCTTATAATTAACTGAATGACCGAAAGGTTTTTTTTTCCCCCAATAATTTTTTTTTATTGCACTGTATTATTTGATTTAAAAAACAAACCAAAAAAACCCATTAATGTCCCCCTATTTCCCGCTCTACTAAAATTCTGTCTTTCACTATAAGGTTGTTGGGTGGAATATCCTGGACTTTAATATTCACAGGGCAGCTGGGTACAAGCGGTAACAAGCCCACTATTATGTGGGCTTCTGTAGGGCTTGATCTGGTAATATATGTTTATGTGGAGCTTCTGTCAGGCTTGGATTACATAACTCAGCATTTTCTCGGATTTGCTCGCTCTCACCTCCTACCATGTAATTAGGCCCAGGACTCTGCGCGTTCTGAAAGAATAAAAGCATTGTGTCTCTCTCCCATCCAATCATGCAATGCATGACTCATCCAGCCATTGAGAATTAAAAAGGCAAAACAGATGGAGTCCCACTCACACTGTGAATTATTAGACACAATGAACACACTCCGCACATGCAGAAACCACATCTTCCTGCAGCGTTTGCCCTTTTAGCATATTATTATGGAAACCTCCAACAGGACCGGCCGTGTGCCTATCCAATCCCAGTTAAAATGATGCAGACATATATGTAGAGACACCATATGTTCCTGGACATATATCAAATTTACATATCGGTGGACAGAACATAAAAAGTATTGTTCTGCAGTATGGAGAATTTAAAAATCAATGAGGAATCTTACAGCATATAAATGCTACATACTACAGGGAAACCCATTCAATGAGGCACCCATTGGTGTGAAGGTTTCTTTAAGACTAGCATACATGACATCATGTTGGTACTCACTCAACTGTGCTGCCATTTCTAAGAGGAAATTGTGAAATTGATTGCAAGCAATGTACACTAAGTTTCCAATAAATCTTGCAATGAGTTTTTACATTGACACAATACATTTCCCACAATCCTCTGTTGTTTATTGGTTTATGGAAAACGTACAGTTTTCATTAACACAAACCTGAAGGTTGACCAGATAGTGCAATGCGAGACTGGCTGGCTTTAAATACCTTTTATTCTTTACACGTATTTCACTGTTTGGGGTATGTTTAGCCTATAAACTGAATTATGTATGTTCTGTGAAAAACAAAAAACAAAACATTGAATCTGAATTTCAAATAATGGCAAAATGGCCTTAAAAAGGGCCAAAATATATGGAAATATTCGCTCAACAAGTTATATTCTCAATGTTTATATAAAGTTGGGAATGTTTTTCTTCAATTTATTGTTTTGCAAGTAAGCACCCATGTGTGTCACCATACTATAGCCATTGCCAAGTAAGGCATGTTGGGTAATCAGAACGCCACTCAAAACAAAGTATGACACAGATGAACAGATAAATCTCTGATATCACACCTTGCTATCGGGCATAGGGTGTGTACACACCAGGTGTGCCTATGTTCATATGCTTACTCAGGTTTTGTGTGCAGAGGGAGCAGACTAGATGCTTTAAACTTTATATCTTTTATTTCCTCATTGTAGTATTTGTTTGACTGTTTCTCTGCAACAAATCACACACTGCACATTGCATACTTAACGTGAGCACCTTAATGAAGCACTTAAAGGGACACTATAGGCACCCAGACCGCCGCTTCAGCTAGTGCACACAGTCACGGTCAGTTTAACCTTGCAATGTGGCGACCACCAGTATATCGCTGCCACGGACTCCCTTTCCCAAAGTGAATTAGCTCTATCAACCATGAAACTAAATAAATATCGCTGGTAAAGCTGTTCTCTCCATACATTAATCGAGACTGAATGCTGGGAGAAGATCTGATTATTTCAGGCAAGCACGCTCGATTTATACACACAGTAAAACTCCTGCCTGTGCTGAGAAATAATTGAGTCAGGAAACGTATGACTCAATTATCTCCCAGGTACAGAAAAGTATAACACATTTTTACAACACCCCAAAAGTACCCCATAATATATGGAAACCTCTCGAGAGTCACATCCCTGGATAGCCCTAATCTGAGCACCTAACATATCCAAAAAGCGCTCAAACCGGTTTGGTAGTTTGGAATCGCCACCGGGGTAAAGTTTTGACCGGCCGGCCACAAAGTAGAAGTCCAAAATAGTTCCAGAGAAATATTGGCAGTTCGAAGGTTTTTATGCAAAAAGCACAAAGGATATTCTATTGCTTTCATGTAGCAAATGCTACAATTTGGGAAAGGGGCTGTGGTGTGGGTGATATGGGTTGCAAATGGGGGACAGGGGCTGTAATGGGGATATTATGAATCTGTAGTGAGGGTATGAGGGCTGTGGTGGTGGTGGGGCATGGGGCTGAGGGGAGAGGGACAGGGGCTGAGGGAGGTGGGGGACAGAGGCTGAGGAAGGGGGGACAGGGGCTGAGGAAGGGGGGGACAGGGGCTGAGGAAGGGGGGTACAGGGGCTGAGGAGGGTGGCAGCATATTTTGCCAGGAACCAGTAGCCTAGAGTTTACTTCTTATGGTCTAAGATTAACCCTAAGCTGAAATTATAGAGCAATGTGGTTGACAGGTAACGACTCTGACGACCAAGGGTTCTGCATTTTGTCTGGGACAAAAAGTGAATATACCACGGTATCCAAGATGACCTCCACATGGGATCCGGGTTTAAAATTACCATGCAGACCCTGCATAGTAGTGGGGCTGGTGTTAGGGGTTCGCCCACATACTTGTGAGCTGGGAGCAGTAGGCAGACTCAGAGGCTGATTCAATCAAAATCTCCTCATGAGACTCAAAATCAGATTCCATGTCACCATCAGGTGGTGCTCTAGCGCTTTTCCATTTCCACGTCCATTCTGTCTGATGTGGCAAGGCTCGCTAGCAATTACTATGAACGTCATCATAGATGGTTCTGGAGGCAGGCGCTGGCAAATGGCATGACTTAGCAATCACATTCTTGCCTGTAACTTTTAGTGGCAGTGTTTTGGGACCAACAGGGCTATCCAGGGTAGACAACGAGCAGTCCTCAGAGGGAGCCTGATGTACCTGGAGCAAAGCCTGGGCAATGGGTTGGTCAATGGTGGAAGACATTGTCCCCATTTCAGATATAATGGCATCAGATAAGGAGCTCTGAAATGCCACAGCTGTATTGTCAGAGGTAAAAGGGGCATGATCCCTGATTTCAGGGGAGGAGAGAAGATCAGAGGCCTCAAGTTCAGGGGAGTGACATAACCCATCATCCCTCGTGTTTAAAGTGGACTCAGACTGTTTAGAGTGAGTTGTAGTGCAAAACCCAGTTAATCTAGACTACCTACTGCACAACGTGGCAGTAGATGGGGAACAAAATTAAAAAGGGCTAGATTTCTTTGGGCGGCAGATAGGTCTTTGTTGCCTTACCTTCCAGGTAAAGGTATAAAATTTCATATAAAAATACAGACACACACACACACGGACAGAGTTTCAGATACACACACAGATAGACATACTTACAGATACACACAGACAGACATACAAATACCCCTCAACGCTGACAGACATACAGATACCCACAGACCGATACACATACAAAACACAGTCAGACACGCAAATACACACTGGCAGACATAAATATACAGGTCAAAATATACATTGTCATAGCCATCCTCCAGTCCTGATCTAGACTAACCAAATAGCAGAGGAATGACACTGGAGGGCCATGCTGAGACCACCAGGACCGGGGAACACAGACAGTGGTAGCACCAGAGGAGCAGGAGCACTCACAATGTCCACATAGACCGGAATCAAGGCAGGCCCATTTAGAAGGCAAGAAGTGCAATTGCACATATGTAATTGTGATCTTACGAAAGAACTGTAAAAAGGGCGTTGCCACAGGGAGAGGAAAACAGAGGTGAAAGGGACACCACTAAGAGGCAAAAAAGAGCTTCATTCGGTCGTGGAGAGCCACAGGAATGCAAATTGCCGCAACCAAGATGTTGGCCAAATGAAAACAAGACTTGGAACGCACCAATGTTGCGTGCTACAATTGGTAGCAGAAAGGAAGGCAGAATGAGGCAGCATATAGGTATATAAGATAGTGTAAAGTAGAGGAAGCCCCAGAATAATAAATAAATCCAGTGAAGGACACAATTACACAAGGAACACTCAGAGGGTGCAGAGCACCAAGGGGTCGTGCCCCCCACTATATAATATATACAATCAGCAATATATAGAGGTCGATTTACTCAACTTGCATCCAAGGGAGTAGCAATGAAAAAGAGTAAGTGGGGGAGTATGATTTAGGCTGATATAGAGATGGCTATTCATAAAGGTTGGGAGGTTACATGTTGGCATCCCCTTTTCCTAATGTTCTTTGCTGTGTTGAAGTAATAAAGAATTAAGCAAAATACGAACCTCTGTGTTTTTAAAATCACATTTTATTTCAGCACTATTTTACAACAAAAACATGCTTGACTTTAATTCAATAAAATAGGAGAAATAATCTTGCCCACCTAACATCCTCACTATAGACAGACATGGAACTTGTCTATGAAGTTGTTATGGTGGCAAGAGTGCCTGGACACCCATCTTCAGATGTAAAGCTATTTTCAAACAGTTTAAGAAACACCGGCCTCCAGTTTAAACTTTCCTACTATTGAGGAGGCAGAAATAAAGAAAACAGGAGGGAAACAGTGTTGGGTGCAGAAATCCTAACTTCGGGGTTAAGACAGTGCAAAATGCTTCAATAAGCCATGGTTTTTTTCTTTTGGAGTTGGAATAAACCTTTAACGAGTGAAGGTAAGTCAGATCCCAATGACTCCAGTCCCCATAGTTTCATTCAGGTGAAGTTGTTTGAACAGAGCAGTTCATATATCAGTTGGAACTATAAATCACAAATATTATTTCAGTATGTGCATGCCAGAGGTTGATGTATATCTAATTACAATAGGAAAATTAGAGGCAGTTAAGGATTTAATTCATAAATCTGTTTCTCGCCATTGTGCTTCTGGTTTGTTTACACATAAAACAGGGCGAGAGTGTGCCAATTAGTAAGAGTTAGGCAGGACTGGCCTACTTACAGGCATTTAGCGTAAGAGGAATAAAAATAAAAACTAAGCTCAGGTGACCTGCTTTATAGTTTGGGAGAGGTCCTCTAAAAGGAAGCAATGTGATTAAAATCCCCAATTAGCTCTAATGACTGCTAATACAGGACTTTACCTTCAGTGCATTAACAGAACACAGATTACACAATCCGCAAATCAGGAAGGTAAATAAATTATGGAGGTCACCAAGCAGGGCCGTCTTTCCCCATGGGCATGCTGGGCAGTTGCCCAAAGGCCCCACCGCGCTGCCCAGCGCTCCCAGGCAGATAGTAGAGATCATTTGATCTCCCCTGGATAGCTGGCCCAGTTTTCTTCTGGTGGGCCCTCTCAGGCTGGTGGGGAAATCAAAGATCTCGCTCACTGGCCAAAAGGCCCTTCATTAGTGGGAGAGAGAGGGCGGAAGGAGCTGGAGGAGGGACCTGGGAGGAGATCACTCCTTCCATGAGCTTGCTGTGTGGAGCATTGCCACGGCAACGCTTCACACAGCGCTCAGCTCGGGAGGAGTAAAGAGAGCCTGCAGCTCCTCTAGATCACCACCACCAGGGCAGACACACACACACGCACATACCATGACAGACACACACACACCATGATACAGACTGACACACCATGACAGACACACACTCATACACACACCTTGACAGACCCATACACTCACACTACAGACTGACATCATATTCCGGCCCCGGTCTCATTAAGTAGCGCGTGAGGGCAGGGGAGCAGAGCAGAGACAGCACACGTCTCCCTCGGGCCGCCAGCACACCAGCTGTCTGCCCAACCCCAGGTGCCGTGGCCCACTGGGAAATTTCCCAGGATCCCGGTGGGCCAGTCCGGCCCTGCACAGCGCACCTCTCACACACACACACAGCACCCCTCCACACAAAAACTTAAATTGCACCCCTCACTGCAGTCTGTGTGTGTGTATTCAGCAGTATCTGTGTGGGTTTATGTGTGTGTATTCAGTGGACTGTGTATGTATTTAGCAGTCTGTCTGTGTGCGTGTATTCAGCAGTTGGTGTACTTGTATTCAGCAGTCTGTGTGTGCATATGCTCAGCAGTCTGTGTATTGTATGTATCTATTGCATATGTTGGAGATACCAATAAATATGAGTTTAATTTTATCCATATTTTACATTTTTATTCCTGTGAGTTGTTGTGTAGGTAGGGCCCCAGTGTACTGCTTTGTCCGGGGTTCCATAACGCTGTTAAGATGGCACAGTTATTTCGACAGCCACTTCACTACAATGCTAATCACAGGAAGAGTAACACAATCACTTCAACTGAGTGAAGAGTTGTTATGGTGCCTGGAGTTCAATAATGCTGGGTCCTGCATCAATGTTAAAGGGTTACTCCAACCCTTTTTTGGTAGAAATAAATAAGGCCTTATTGGTATTATTCTATCCCTTCCCCCTAAAGAAATGCTCAAGAGCGTTTTTTAAAATAAATAAAAAGTTTACTTACCTTAATCCAGTACTGCTCGGTGCTCCTCTGTATGACATCACAGGAGCCGCCCCGAGGACCTATCAAAAGCTTCTTATAGTGAAGCCATTGTTTGGACCATTTTACCACTGCGGGCACAGGCAGGGAATGGACGAAAGAGGGTTTTATTCTGTGTGGGAGTGTCAGGGTTGGTTAGTGGATCCTCAGCAAGGTGAGAGGCAGTAACAAAGGCAAAGGAAGAGGCATATTACAGGACTTTAGAGGGGCCGGGCTATCGTAAAGCAGTAACCAGGTAATAACAGGACTAAACTAGGCAAATAGTTCAGGCCAGAGAGCAACACGAAACAAACAGGAAATAAACAAAACTGTGCACCACAAAAGAATTCAGGCTGGTATAAAAACGAAAATAGTCAAAATGGTCCGAAGTCACGGATATGGGCTGGAACAAGTCAATGAACAAGTTGGTACATGTACAGGGTAATAATACTATCCAGGTTTCATACACAAATACAGGGGGATTAAGAATTTTCAAATGATGAGCTGGGTCAAAAACAGGAACTCAATCAGTCCAAATGCACTAAAGGCTCAAGAACCCCAAAAGGGCTCAGAGCAGCTAGGAAGCTCTCTTTAAATATGGAGGTCCTGCACATGATTGGCTCTGCTTCCTGGGAGTAATCAGCAAGAAAAGTTGCACCTGTGTTACCCACGGGTGTCCTGCAAAATTAATGTTATTAAACGCTAGTTATAGATTTGTAAACAACCACCGATAGCCTAATAAGTTTGAACATCTTGGGAGCCTGTTGCCATCTCTCTTCTGCTGAAAAAATCCTGCAAGGGTCAGTTCATCCTGAGCATTCCCAGCCAATGAACCTGACCATGCAAGGCCTGGCTTAGCTCAGTGGCAGGAGTTTTTGGGACAAGTGAGGCGAGGTGGCCCTTGATGCCTAAATTACCCAGGTAAGTCGTCAAGCCATTCTGAAATGGTTTTGACTATTTTAAAAGAGCTAAAAATATATATTAATATAATGCAACAAATATGACTTTAATGCTTTGTTGATCTTTTGCAGATAGTTACATTTCTAACAACTCGTTCACACAGAAAAAGATGTGGCTGTGGATTGAGGATTTGTCTAGTCACAGAGTTGTTCCTGAATTTAGTAACCTGGCTCATACTAAAAACATCCACTTGGCAGGCTGCAATTTCTTATCAAATGTAGAGACAAACATTGCCCGGTGATCTTCTGTTGTGACTGCTGTACCCGTCCTGACTAGTGTTATTCACACCTTGTTCTAGTCATTGCCATGAGGTGACCTACAAATATTTGAGGCCACGGGGCTGTCACATGAATGTATTCATAAAATAGATACAACATGGCAACAATGTGTGAAAATAGACTGATAACCCTTTCAATCCTGTATGTGTACAATGCTATACCCCTGACATTTCACATGGACAAAGAGGGACACTCATTTTAGGGGTGATGCTTTGGTAGGGACTGTTCTGAGGAATTATGGGTGATTTACTAATAAAAAAAAACCTCATACAACTAAAAATATACTTAATAACAACAAGAATGTTTGTTTTTTTACATGGACTGAATTCCAAACACATTTATTGTAGTTTAACCCCTTAAGGACACATGACACGTGTGACATGTCAGGATTCCCTTTTATTCCAGAAGTTTGGTCCTTAAGGGGTTAAATACACATTACTTGGAGTATAGTTGCTGTGGAGCTCCGTTCTACACTCAGGCACAACAACAATATGGAGCTCCTAGAAAAAAAAAGGACATCATGACAGAAAATAGGGACAGAGGGATTTGGGCTGAAACTAGGGATTGTTCCTCATTATGTATAGAATGCAAGTATGAGTCATCATCTTCACTGTACAAATATATCAATTACTAGAGCCATGGAATAATTTAAAATGTAATACTTCTAGCAACAAAAGATAAAAACGTTTACATTGTACCTTTTGTGGATGGTTTCCAAAGCCATATAAACAAGGGAAGCACCAAATAGTAATTTGTTTTGTCACTATTGAGATTTTATCAAGATCTTTAGCATTATTACTTGGAAACTATTTTAACTCTACGTAACACTACCATGTACCTTTTGTTATGAAGACAGATTTGCCTATCTGGAATGGTTCCTTTGTACCATAACAGCTTCTAAAGGGGCCAGAACCTACTCGTTTTGAATAAATAGGAAATAATTAAAGATCCATTAGAATAATCATGGAAATAAGAAAAAAACTCAATGTTTCCTCCAAGGGTGGGTACTGATAAGGTGACTATACTATTTTTATAGTCAGAGATGCCATTGATATGTTTTTTCCTAGAACTTGATACCAACTAGTAATTTTTCTGTCTGAAACAACTTTGACAATTGCAGCGCGCAAGAATAGTGTTGATAATGTTACGTGCTATTTTGGAATATATGGTATAGTACAGGCATATGCAACCGTCGGCACTCCAGATGTTTTGGACTACACCTCCCATGATGCTTTGCCAGGATTATGGGTGCAAGAGCATTGTGGGGATGTAGTCCCCAACATCTGGAGTGCCGAAGTTTGCCTATCTCTGGACTAAAGTACATAAGGGAGCAGTGGGATGGAGCTCTGTATACCAGCACGACATTAGCTGAGCTGTGTGTATATGTATGATGAGGTTTGTGAAAAAGCATCAAAGGGACAGATCACGGAACTCCGGATTTACAGTATATATATATATACCGTGTTTCTCCGAAAATAAGACCGGGTCTTATATTAATTTTAGTCACAAAAAACACACTAGGGCTTATTTTCAGGGTAGGGCTTAGAGCCAGTCTGTCAGCTGGTGTCTGCGCTGTGTAACCCCCCCAGAGACCCTCACCTCCCCCTCCCTGTAATATTCTCCCCTCCCTCCCTCCCTGTAATACTCTCCCCCCTCCCTCCCTGTAATATTATCCCCCCTCCCTCCCTGTAATACTCTCCCCCCCCCTCCCTCCCTGTAATACTCTCCCCCCTCCCTCCCTGTAATATTCTCCCCCTCCCTCCCTCCCTGTAATATTCTCCCCTCCCTCCCTGTAATATTATCTCCCCCCTCCCTCCCTGTAATACTCTCCCCCTCCTTCCCAGTAATATTATCCCCTCCTCCCTCCCTGTAATATTATCCCCCTCACCCTCCCATGTGCTTTCTCCCTCCCTCCTGTAATACTCTCCCCCCTCCCTCCTGTCTCTCCCCCCTGTAATATTCTCCCCCCTCCTCCCTGTGATATTCTCCCCCTCCACCCTCCTGTAATACTCTCCCCCTCCACTCCCTGTGT
Source organism: Pelobates cultripes (assembly GCA_933207985.1). Lineage (NCBI taxonomy): Eukaryota > Metazoa > Chordata > Amphibia > Anura > Pelobatidae > Pelobates > Pelobates cultripes. Next base: position 79,483,853 of record OW240919.1, on the reverse strand, counting down.
CTCTCCCCTCCTCCCTGTGGCCTCTCCCCCCACCTTCTCTTCTCTCCCCTCCTTCCTCCTGTAATACTCTCCCCTCCCTCCCTGTCTCTCCCCTCCTCCTCCCTGTACTCTCCCCCCTCCTCCTGTAATACTCTCCTCCTCCCTGTAATATTCTCCCCTCCCTCCTGTAATATTCTCCCTCTCCTCCTGTAATATTCTCCTCCCTCCCTGTAATACTCTCCCCCCTCACTCCCTCCCTGTAATATTCTCCCCCCCTCCCTGTAATACTCCCCCCCCTCCCCCCTCCAATCTTCTCCTCACCTGCTCTTCCCTGTAGCGTGGCCGAGCTCCTCTCCGGTCTGCGACCCGGCCGGACTGACAGGAAGTGCACACCCAGTGTGCACTTCCTGTCAGTCCGGCCGGGTCGCGGACCAGAGAGGAGCTCGGCCACGCTACAGGGAAGGGGAGGTGAGGCAGTGCGGCAGCCGTCTGAGAGCTCTCTATAGAGCGCTCAGTCGGCTGTGGCATTTAAAGGGCCGGCAGCCGCCGGCCCTGCCTAGGTCTTATTTTCGGGGTAGGGCTTATATTGCAGCCCACCCCGATAATCCAGCTAGGGCTTATTTTCGGGGTAGGGTGTATTTTCGGGAAAACAGGGTATATATATATATATATATATATATATATATATATGTGTGTGTGTAAGGGGCAAATAGCCATATTTGGAGTAAGGTTCCAGCATAAGCGTAGGATAGTATAAAGGGAGCAAGTCGGTTGTGGTGTGCCGAGACCGACGATACGGTAGGCCTGTAAATAAAGAGGGCCCACCAAGGAGTAAGAAAGTAAAGTAAATGGAAAGAAAAGAGAAAGTGTTGAAATGAGGAGTGGGTGGGAGGGTCATTCTGATGCTGACCTCAAGTGATATGGAGTCAGGTAAGGGGTGTCCCTTATATAGGGAGTGAATTAATTTAAGCCCCTTCCACAAATACAGGCCAAACGGCATTTATACTTGTGTGGGGGGCAAATAGCCATATATGGAGTAAGGTTCCAGCATAAGCGTAGGATAGTATAAAGGGAGCAAGTCGGTTGTGGTGTGGCCTGTAATTAATGAGAGCAAAAATGAATAATCAAAGATTTAATACAGTCAACAAATATATACAAATAAACCAGACATTTACTTAAATGCATTACGGTATTTAATTCCTGGAAGGGTTTTGAAGGTAGGAATCTAGGACCACAACTGGACACCATTTGTTGTAGGTAGAATAGAATGTTATCTCTACTGTTGGTGCGTGTTGACTCATTTCGGAATGTGGTAGAGCCAATAGGTAATGATATATGTGTTTACGTACGTGGGATCATTGAAGACAATGATCTGTCTGAGTGGTGGTGATAGTAGTGGATTCTCTGGCCTGAGAAAGGCATAGAAGGCAGTGTGCATGGCTGGTAATGGCCGACTTGGTAGTATAATTGAATGGTTGTAGATGTAATAGGTCCGATAAGGATGGAAAAGTTGGATGGCTATTGGTAATCTCTAAGAGGAACATGGGGGAATGGATTCCTGAAAACCTCTGAGTATATTCTTGTCTGGGATGATAGCATGAAGTTATGGTAATTTTGGCCATAGTTTATCCTGTGTTGTTGAATGCCTGTAAAATATATAATTAATGGTGTGTGAGATAGTTTCAGTTTAAGATGGCAAAAAGAAGCAAAACCTAGGAGAAATGTTATGACACAGTTTGAGATATGTTGTGTTCCAATGAGATTCTTTAAGCCAGGTGAAAAGCTGTGTTATGCGTTCTACAAGTATGGGACGAAAGTGCTAGGTGGGATAGTGCATGCTATGCTGCATGAGTATGTCTAATCCATGATTTTGTCTCTGGAATGAAAGAGTGGCTTTCACGGTAGGGGCGGCTGTAGGAAGTGTATGATGAACATGCCTGGAATATAAATGAGACAATTGTCGGCAGGGATGTATGCCCCCACCTGGTACATGAAAGTAAAAGAAATGTGATAAGTGGCCAACCAAGTGAGTTCCCCAGAAATATCAGGATCGTATGGATGATGAGTGGAGTATGTTGATGAATGACATGTGCATAGTTGTCTGAGTAACAATGGATTGATGACCCTGACCATGATTTACCCCATGCCACAGCAGCTGCTACAATTGGGTAGATCCCCCAAAGGGGCTGAGGTGGTGGAAAAAATTCCAAACCTGGATGCCATGGCCAACAGCTCCAAAGCTATCGTTCCCGGTAGATCGCTGCCAAACCCGTGGTAGACACCGCGACTGACCATCTGGTTGGAAAAGTGTCAGACAATCCTGGAAGGAACATGCTTTTACCATGCCAAGTGGTTAAGAAATCACCCCCCCCCCCCCAGTCTGCTGTGGCTGAGGTGTCTAGGGACATCCTCTGATCATCATGTTGGAAGTGTGGAAAAAAGGGGAAAGAACTCTGGATGTGAAAGCGTAGTCTTGTGGTATGATTTGCATGGAAAAATTAAAGAACCTGGTAGGGATTGTAGTTCCTAGCGGTTGTAAGTACTAAGCAGGAGGTAGTGATTGATGTAGTTGAGAATGTTCCCTATTTGTCTTGTGGTAACTTGCGTGTATGGATGCCGACTCAAGTCGTATGCCCAGTAATGTGATGATAGTGTCTAGGCCTTCTGTTTCTTATGGGGTAAAGGGAAGCCCAAGTGGTCAACCAGACTAAGCTGCCGTGAGTCTTCTAGTGGAAATATGTTATCTTTGATCAACAAGAAGTCTTCTAGATAGTGTATGACTGTAAGGCCTCTGGATATGTTATCATAACCAGCACAGAGTATCTGAGAATATCGATAGTAGGCTAATCTGTAGCCCGGAAGTTGAGCAGGGAAAGGATTGCCCATTTTATGCCATGTAAGTGCCAATGTGTAGGGTAAATGGTAGCCGATGGTACTGCGTTGATGATATTGGTCTTACTTAACCAAGCTTCAACCCATGCTTGAGTGATAGCTGTAAAGGTAGATCAATGGTGTTGTATAGTAAGAAAACTCCTCGGAGGGTATGAGGGAGTTGAGACTTGGGTAGCGGAGGGGTGTGGTGCTAATAAGTCTATGGTTAGTCTTTGTTTAAGGGAAGATTTCCTTGTGACAATACCAATGTGTTTGTGCTTGGCGCCATGCTGTAAATGGTGGAGATTGGAAAACCCAAGTAAAAACCCCTCTGCAAATCTTGGCTATGAGTGTGTTTACAGCCGATGGTTCTGTTGTGCTGACTGTAAGTGAGGGCATGCTATATTCCTTGAAGTTGTATTTATGTTACCTGTATGGGAGCCCTTTGACTCTCCAGAGCTTTAGTAAATCTACTACAAGTCTGGAAGGGTGAAGAGTCAGTAGTGTTGAAAATGCATTAGTGTGTACAGATGGTGAGTAAGTTTTTTGTAAGTTGTATTGGGACACATGGTTTGTCATGCACCCTGAACCATTTGAACATATATGCAACAGTCTATATGCAATGCAACTACTCATACCAATTGTCTCTGGTAGTTCAGAGGTGCTGGTACCTGGAACCTGAGAGTGCTCGTCCGTTCGTTTGGGACAAAATCCCTTCTGTATGGGTACCTGCACAAATAAACATCTCTACATATTCCAAATGCCAACACAACCAAGGGATGGTCAGTTCCCGATTTACCTGGAATCCCTGGATCTGACCATCACAGATACATCGTCATACATATTTATGCCTTGTTTCCCCAATGTGCCGGGATCATATGTGCAGGGTTAACGTCTTGTGTGTCATAAGAATTGATTGTACCGGTAACCGAGTTTCGGTTGGTGCTGGTTGTACAGTAGCATGAGGCCCAGCCTTGTGAGGGCTGTGGTGACCTACTCGAAATTGCCAGTCTGTCATAAATTTATTGGCTCATGAGTTTATGAGTGAGGCTAGCATGGCCTGGTTGTCACCTGAGTTGGTGTTGCTGGGCCTTCCCCTGCCTCCGTGTTGTCCGTTGATGTATGGAGGAGTTTGAATAACTCTGCTTTCCTTGCTGTGGCAGGGTAGGGGATTTGTCGCCTCCTCAGGTCCGTGGTAATGTGTGGTATCGTCCAGGATCTGATTGCTGCTTGACTAGCAACATCTCCTCTGCTTGAAGGTGTATCACTTCTAGCCGGGGTGCTAGGAAGAGGTGATTCTTCCCCAATTTTTTTGAGAAATACTTAAATAACAATAAGGATTGCGGTAAAATGGCATCTGGATGACCCAGAAGTGGAAATCATTCTGATGCTGACCTCAAGCGATATGGAGGGGTGTCCCTTATATAGGGGAATTAATTTAAGCCCCTCCCACAAATACAGGCCAAACGTCCTTAATACATACACACACATCTCTAAGAACAATAAAAAAAAAAAAAAAACACACCTTTTTTTCTTGAGATATTAAGTCAGAAAAGAACTGAAAATACATGGCCTCTCTGAATTTCCCTATCTCTGGGCTTCCATGCTAGATTTAGCAATTGACAAACTATAATTGAAACATTTCATTAAATGATATCATTTCAACTCACTCAACATATTGGGGTTTATTCAAGTAACCATTTAATGCAAGTCTTAAATATCCAAGCTGTGACAAAAGCCAAGTTGGAGAAGGTTTCCAAATTAGGTACTTTTGCCTTAATTTTGCAATCCACTTTTCAATTCACTATAGTTTGCCGTTTATTGATAATTATATAATTTCACTTTCATATAGACTGCATTAGATATATATATATATAAAAATAAAAGTAATTAAAGCTGCCACTAGTTGATGTCTTCCAATTGTTTGATAAGAAATTAGATTAAGCATGTATGAAATTAAACAATAATCCTGTGTTTGCTATAGATCGACAGGTTTTGCAGCTGTAGCACCAAGCTCTGCCCAAACCAGAAAGTGACATGGCCAATCTTGGTGCAAGAACTCCTAACAGTCTCTCACGGTCCTGATTTCAGGGTCCTGTCACACTTTAGTTTCCTGGTGTCCGACATCTGGGGATAAGCGAGTGCATCATTTATCAACACTCTCTGCATGATCGTGGGGTCACTATGGGGGTCACTAGTGACTGGCACCGCTCCCACAGGGGCATGCCAACTCGTCACAATTTTGTGGGCTCAATTGTTGGGAGGTATGTTGTGCTTCTGCATTTTTCAAGTTCATGGGCCCATAAAACATGGTTACAGGAGACTGCATGGTGACAGGGAAAGTGGACCTTTTTGCAACTTAACCTGTGCTTGTTATGAACTTGTTATGGTGCCTTAATCAGAAAGGACAGAAGGAAGCTACATCCTGCGGCAAAGGCTCACCGTGCATATAGTGTAAAGCATGAAGGATTTACCTTAGCACATGGTGTTACATAGCTGAAAAGAAACATGTGTCCATCAAGTTCTCACATCTGTTTTTGAGGTTGATCCAAAAAAAATGCAAAAAGCCCAGTTTAAAACACTTTCCAAATTTAAAACAAACTAGGAAAAAATTCCTTTTTGACCCGAGAATGGCAGACATATCTCCTTGGGCCAGAGATATGTTACCCCACTAATTAAAACGTCTATCCCTTCATATTATGTTTTGCAAGTATTTATCAGATTGCTGTTTAACCCCGTAAGGACCAAACTTCTGGAATAAAAGGGAATCATGACGTCACACGTCATGTGTCCTTAAGGGGTTAAACATCTGTATAAACTCTGATAAAACCACCTTTTAATGGAGATAATTCCACATCCTTGTTGTTCTTACTGTAAAAAACAAACCTTTCCTTTGCCTTAGACTAAATCTCCTTTCTTCCAATCTGAACGCATGATCTATGTATAGTTCTGTTGTGAATAGATTTTCCAGCGATGGTTTGAATTGGCCCTGAATATATTTGTATAATGCTATTAAATCCTTTCTGAGGTGCTGTTTTTCCAAACTAAAGAGATTTCACTTATCGAACCTTTCTTTCCTTCTAAAATGCTCCATTCCTTTTATACATTTTTTCGCCCCAATATCCTTTTTTAGAACAGGTGCTCAAAATTGCACAGCATATTCAAGGTGTGGTCTTATCAGTGATTTATAAAAGAGGCAGAATTATATTTTCATCAGAATTAATGCCCCTATGTATACTTGACAATACCCATCACATTGCACAGTTTCCTAGTTTGATGTCTATAACAATTCCCAAATCCTTCTCGTATGTTATCCCTAATTCATAACCATTTAGGGTATAGGTTGTTTGTGCATGCTTTCCCCAAAGTGCATAACTGCATTTATCTACATTAAATTTTGCCATTTGAGTGCCAGATCCCCCAATCTATTTAAATCCCTCTGCAGCAAAGCAATATCCTGCTTATATTGTATTATTTTACAGAGTTTTGTGTCATCTGCAAACACTGAAACATCACTTTCAATGCTTATTTCAAAATCATTTTTAAATACATTAAATAGAAGCTCTCCCAGAACCGAACCTTGAGGGACACCACTAACCACCTATCTCCCGCTTGAAAATGTACTATTAATGACAACTCTCTGTACTCTATTTTTAAGCCAATATTCTACCCACGAACAAGAACTTTAATCGAGCCTATTGTGAGGAATCATATCAAACGCCTTGGAACAATCCACGTAGATCACATTCGCTGCAACACCCTGATCTATAATTTACTTACTTCTTCATAGAATGCAATATAGTCTGACATGAACTTTGTTTCATAAAACGATGCTGATTGTGGTTATCAACTAAACGGTGTATGTATGTCAGCACAACTATCAAGGCATTTATATGTACCTGTCCATTGTAAACAGATGAAAGTTTGATTGCACACTTACTAAAAAGGCTCACAAAAAAATGTCGAAAGGAACATTGAGTTCTAGATGTGGATTTGGTATATCAGATCACACCAAAGTATTATTTTTTTTGTTTTGGAGATCAGAAAGATGAAAGCAAGTTCCTAAGCAGCATAATGAAAGCCAATGCACCATATCAACACCCAGAGGCAGAGCGATAGACGTGCCCTTTGTATTAGTTACAGCGCTAGCCTGACCTTCTTTAATGTAAGCAGTGTGTGGACAATCCCGCTCATTGACCATGTTGAGTTTTTAATAGATTAATGTTTAGTTTAACATTAAACTCTTCTCGCATGTCTGAAAATAAAGCCATCTTTAATTTTCCATTGGCGACTTGGCTTGTGTCATACGAGGGCAGTCACTGCAAGATCTTCCCAGCCACACGTCTCTATAAGAAGATTTAATTAAATAGGAAAACACAGATAATCTGCATGCTATTCCTGCAAACACATAATCCAGCCTTTAATCCTCCTTTAACAGGCTGCAGAGAATCGGGAATTCCATTTAAAGCACTGTAACTGCCACAAGGATGTTTTATTGGAACATATTTCAAAATGCTGTACAAAGGATTATCTAAATGTACAGGTATAGATGACAAAGCAATGCAGGTGGTTACAAGAGAAGGCAAGGGTTCTGCGCAAATCAGGAGATGAACCAGCTTCAACTTTTCCAAATTCTAAAAGCAGCAGTCCTGCCAAGAATTGGGGCAGGACTGCCCAAACAGGTAGGAGAGGCTGGTGTGAATTCTTGCCAGGTTGACTGCTTGCCTCCCTGGGTTGCCTCATTCAGGGCAGCACTTGCATCGAGCAGTTAGGGCTGAGGCATAGTGCCCTATCTGCATTTTGCATAGTGAAAGTGCATCTAGTGATGAACTCCCAATGTGCTGATTGGAGACACCAGGACCAGGGAACTCTCCCCAGACATTGGATGCCAGGGTACCTACCCAGGATGGCAGGACAAGAGCTCGAAATGGGGTTGGTCTTGCCAGATCTGGGACTTTTAGGAAGTATGCTGTAAGCTATTTCACTTAACATTACACATGGTGAAGACATTTTATTTTTTACACTTGCATTTTCAGGGTACATTACCATTACACATTCTAATGCAAATGAATTTACAGAAATCCCTAATTAGTCTGACTCCTTAAAAAACAAAACAGGACTTTGAGTTCCCAAAAAAAACATAATTAGCATAATTTAGGAAGCACTATAAACACTGAAGCCTATTACAATGATCATGGTTCTATGCATTTATGGGCCCCATCCCTTGGTTGGGGATGGGAACGGGCGGCGCTCCTGCACTTTTTCCACAGCAGGAACGCCATTCCCATTAGTAGCCCTCCAGGACAGGGCCTCTTTTCCCCATGGGCACTCTGGGCAGTTGCCCGGGGGCCCCACAGGCATGGGGGCCCCACTGCGCTACCCAGCATGCCCAGACAGACAGAGATCGGGAGAGCCAGCCCCGTTTTCTTCCAGTGGGCCCTCTTGGACTGGTGGGGAAATCAAAGATCTAGTGGGAGAGAAGACTGAAGGACCCAGAGGCAGGAGGAGGACCCTGGGAGGAGATCTCTCCTCCAACAAGCTTGCTGTACGGAACGCTGCCACGCGTTGCCATGGCAACACACCACACAGCACTCAGCTCAGGAAGAGTGAAGCTGCAGGCTATAGATCACCACCACCAGGGCAGTGTTCCCTCTCCCCATCATGCTGTCTGAAGATTTCATTAATAACGCACATTATAAAAAAAAAAACAAATCAAGAAAACCTTTGCTCTATGCATCCCTCACACACTGCAACACACACCACTCACCCCTCACATACACACACAACTCATCCCTCACGTACAGCACCTCACACACACACACACACAGCACCCCTCACACATACACACAGCACTTTGCCCACACACAGCGGCGTACATACCGCGGTTGCAGGGGTCGCAGCTGCGACCAGGACCTGCACTCCAGGGGGCCTGGCCGCCTTGCGGACCCCTGCAACTGGGTACCAGGCCTGCTGCTACATTTTGCGGCCCCGTCCTGCATGGCAAACCACTAGGGCCGCATATGGAGGGGTCCATTGGGTGGCCCATGCTGTCAGGGTCACCCGATGGATATGGATTGTAAGGGGGCCCGGTCAGTGCTGGGTGCTTTAACAGCACGACCGGGCTCCCTGTGATGACATCAGAGCTGGGAGGAAGTGATTCCCCGGTCACTCCTCCCAGCATACTGAGAGCCCACGCGGGAGGAAGGAGGAGGAGGAGGGAGTCAAAGTGGGAACTGGCTCCCATCAGGCTGAGCCACCACTGGACCCCAGGGAAAGTAACAAGGTAGGAAACATTTTGTGTATGTCTGTCTCTGTATGTATGTGTCTCTATATGTGTCTCAGTATGTGTGTGTGTCTGTGTCTCTGTGTGTCTGTGTCTCTGTATGTACGTGTGTGTCTCTGTATGTACGTGTGTGTCTCTGTATGCAGTGGCGTATACACAATCCATGGGGCCCCGTATGTATGTGTCTGTGTCTATGTATGTGTGTGTCTGTGTCTATGTGTGTGTGTGTGTGTCTATGTGTGTGTGTGTGTGTGCGCCTGTGTCTCTGTATGTATGTGTCTGTTGATGGATGTATGTGTGTGTGTGTGTGTGTGTGTGTGTGTGTGTCTGTTTGTGTGTGTGTCTGTATGTGTCAGGGAGGATGGAGGGGCACGGATCAGTTTCGCACCGGGGCCCCATGGATTGTGTGTACGCCACTGCCCACACACAGAACCCTTTTACACACAGCACCCCTCCTCTCTCACAGACAGGGCCGGACTGGGGATACAAAGCAGCCCTGGAAAATATTTTATGCCAGCCCCATAAATCATTGCGCCATATATTGTCGCATGTAATTTGTAAGGCTATGTCTTGCCAACCCAGATGATATGTATTAAGGCCTTTTGGCCTGTAATTGTGGGAGGGGCGTATGACTCACCTTCTCCCTACTTAAGGGACACCCCTTACCTGGCTCCATACCGTTCGAGGTCAGCGCTGCATCGAGAATCCACTTCCGGTTCACGTACGGCGCCATCTTGCTTTTCAAAACCCGTGGTTTTCGTTTGGTGTAACTGTGTCCAGGAATCCTTACAGGTTTTCCGCCCGTTCAGCCACGCACATACCCGGTGTTTTCGTCGCAGATTAAGTCCACAGGACTTCAAAATCGTAAGTCCGTCGCCCGGATCATTTCCCCCGGCGTCGCGATTTAAAACGGCCTTACTTTACGGCCACACGCTTTACGGCCAAGTCACAGGCATATTAACCCCTTTGCTGCCGGCAGGCATATCGGTTCGGTTTTTCTTGTATTAAGCAAACTTGTTATGCATATCATCAGCTATCATTGGTTTCATGTTATTACTGTTAATTATTTTATGCAAATTACAAAATCCTTGCATGACTGGGGCAATACCCCTGTTAACTACTTATGAATAAGTGTATTTTTAGGTTATGGTTTAATCTTTTAGCAGATATGGTATCATTAAAGTTTTATTGAAATTCTTCATGTTATATACATTTATTTATGGAGTTAAGCTTAGACAAGCTTTTACATTTTACAGATATCTTTTGTAGGATTTACGTTATAAATTATGTTTAGAAATTACGTTTCTATCATACCATGTACTCACGTTTCTTACATGGCACTTATAAATTCTGACTTTTTCTTTGTGTACTCAAACGACATACCAAGTACACAAGAACACGGTCTCATAAATCTCACAAACTTTCGGGTTGAATCACACGTCTTGATTCAACCACTCATACGTCACGTTGTTTCCTAATTGGGATAACTTCTCAAATATTTCTGTACCTCGTACTTACCTCTTTTCATGGCTTACGTTTACGGCCTAAGATATACGGTATTGTTTTAAATCCTGCACCTTATTATACTACAAACACTAGCATTACTATTAAATCTGGTCACCATAGAGACATATCATACACACCCCCAAGCATGATTACCATACCACAGACAGGGCCAGTCGGGCCAATATCATTCATATATTCCCCTTCCATATGTACTACTAGAACTCACCACAACTAACTAGTCTAAATTGGTATCATAGGATCCAATTCTCACACTATCATATTTGGTTTTTCTATCCCTTTAGGTTTTTCCAGTTTTCTCTACCTATCGCTTATCAAACGCATACATACTACCAGGTACGTTAAGCCTGCTCACGCCATACATCACATATGGTTCCTCCTCTACTTAGGACATAGAGTACTGGCAATTTTAGGGGTTATAGGCCCAAATAGGTATCCCCCCTCCAGGCATTCTGCCTATCGTTTAGTGGTCCGCGAGGCCAACACCCCGCCTCAACGTTTCGGAGGTAATGCCCCCCGGGCCACACGTGAGTTAGCCGCCTCGCATTATAGAGAGGGTGCCACCTGTCACTCCCTTCCCCTGTTTTCTTGTATTGTCACCGAGAGGCCTACGAATTCCTGCCACTACGTCGGGTGGCCTCAATAACCCCTCGCGCCAACGCATAGATAGAGCCTCTCATAGCCACTTGGCAACTAGCAGGGCCTCACCTGTCACCAAAGAACAAGTTTAATTTTTCGCCTCATCCGGCATAATTAGCCTGCCAGTACATCCCCTCGGGGGTTTTTATGCTAACCATATACTTTGTAATCTAGTATGTCGCAAGAAGGGGTAGAGGATTTCTCCATCCCAAGGACTCCGGCTAGAACCAACACCCCATCACAGGAGGAAGATACGGCTAGTCCAGCATCTTTCAGATCATGGACTATCCCTCGTATCACTAGCGAACTCAGGAGACGACAAATCCCTTTTCCAGCAACAGCAAGGAAAGCGGAACTTTACAGATTATTACACACCTCAACCGATAACACGGACGCTGGGGAAGGGTCGAGCCAGTCCCACCCAGGGAACATACATGACATGCTCACGTCCCTCATGACATCCATGAGCAAGGTCAATTCTAGGCTGGAGAAACTTGAATCGGTCACTACAGCCCTCACTATGGCTGGACCGGCCACGGCAATTCCCCCATCAGTGGTGGAGTTGCAATCAGTTTCTCCAGCTATCACCTCGGATGACCAAGAAGTTTACCCTGCCCACATGATTCCTGAGCACCTCAGGAGAGATATCCTGGAAGGTAAAGATGTCAATCTGGCCTCACTACTAATTGCCTCCCAGGATATAGTGGAACATAAGACCTACGCTTATGACGATATTTCTGTGGTGGTCAAATCCAGGGATGCACGATTAAATAGGAAGCTAACCATTCCAGAATTTGTATTAGCTTTTGGCATTTATCGGGATGTGATCTGTACGGTATATCCCCACAGACGTGAGGAGTTTGACTTATATATGCACAGGCTGGTTGATCTGGGCAACAAATATGGTGGGTCAGCTTTCTATGACTACCATAGATCTTTTTCTGCCAAAGTGTCTGGCGCCTTCTCACAGTACGGGACAAGGTCCAACTGGAGTAAGATTGATACGATCATATTTTGCAGGCACTTTGCAGGTCTAAGAGCACCGGCCTGTGCACACTGCTCCTCCATGGCTCATACTGCCAATTTTTGTCCGACCACTGCGAACGAACCTACCACCTCACAGGGCACTAGCTCCGCTGTGTCAGCAGAGAGAACACCCAAAGACAAACTGGGTCGACCTATCAAGTTTTTGGGGAAGTCCCAAATATGTAATAATTTCAGTGTCGGTGCATGTAATTACAGCGGTTGTCGGTTATTGCATATATGTTCAAAATGTTTTAGGGCACATGCGAAAACCATGTGTCCAAATAAAATGTACCCCAAGCAATACTTAACTGAGATAAATATTTCTGTACTCACGGCATTACTGTCACGACATCCATCTAGACATTTGGTAGACTTCATCATCACTGGTCTATCACAAGGATTCCATACTGGTCTCATACACATGCCTTCAGGAATCCTTGAATGTCCTAATCTACAATCTGCACAACAAAACCCTACAGCGGTTAGCACACTCATAGCCAAAGAAGTGGCAGAGGGCTTCCTATTGGGACCCTTTCAGTCCCCTCCTTTTTCCACATGGCGGACAAACCCCATCGGTATTGTCACAGGGAAATCTTCCTACAAACAAAGACTTATCATCGATCTGTCTGCACCTCACACCTCTGCCTCACCTAGTCTGAACTCCCTTATCCCCTCTGAGGAATTTTCACTTCAATACTCCACCATAGATCACGCCATTACAGCTATCATGCAGGCAGGGGTCGGAGCATGGCTCAGCAAGACTGACATTACAAATGCCTTCAAATTATTGCCTATCCACCCTACACTATGGCACCTGCATGGCATTAAGTGGGCCGGGCACTACTACTTTTTCTCACGCCTAACGTTTGGTTCAAAAAGTAGTCCGGCCATTTTCGACGTATTCGCCGAAACATTATGCTGGTTATTATTAAATGTAGCCAGATGCCCTACAGTTATACACTACCTGGATGATTTCTTACTGATCGAAGAGAACACTTCCCCTCCCAGTAGCCTCATAGAAACCATCAGTCTTTTTAAACAGGTGGGTGTTCCAGTCTCCCCCACCAAAACTGAAGGACCAGATACAGTCATCACCTTTCTGGGAATCATGCTAGACTCAGCCACCATGCAAGCCAGCCTGCCACGCACCAAGATAGAGAACATTCTCACCAACATTAACCTCTACATACACCTCGGTACTTGCAATCGCAAAGAATTGCAGTCTCTACTTGGGTCACTGAACTTTGCCATGCGCATTATACCTCAAGGCCGGGCTTTCATCTCACGGCTCCTAACCATGTTCCCACTGTTTAGACATGATGCACACAGGTTACCACTGGATACCCAAGCCACGGCAGACCTACTTATGTGGAGAAACTTTTTGACCACCTGGAATGGGAAAAGCATGTTTCTCCCTAAATTGTCTGACTCCTCACCTACCATCTGGTCAGACGCGGCGTCTACCACAGGTTTTGCAGCAATTTACGGGAATGAATGGCTTTGGGGTAGCTGGCCTCCAGAGGTACAGGACCTGGAAGGGTTTTCCACTACCTCAGCTCTATTTGAGATGTATCCCATAGTAGCAGCTGCCGTTACATGGGGGCATCTATGGGCAGGTTCGTCAGTACGTTGCCACTCAGACAACCAAGCTACCTGCCACATCATAAACAAAGGCCGATCCAAGTCACTGACCATTATGAGGTTCTTGAGGAAACTCACCTGGCTAGCTGCATGCCACAATTTCTTCTTGTTTTGTGTCCATGTCCCAGGTGTTTGTAACACGGCTGCTGACAATTTGTCTCGTTTCAATTTTCAGGCTTTTCGGCAAATACTTCCGTCAGCCGCACGTACAGCCACGACCACTCCACCTTTCCACCAGCTAGTCATGGACTAGAAGCTATTATGCAACATAGCAGGACATTGGCACAATTAGCACTGTCCACCAATACCCGGAGAACATATGACAGGGCTTTCCTTCTATTTAAAAGATTCCTGTCACTGCACAACGTCACACAACCTTTCATCATGACATCTTTGTTAGGTTTTGCTTCTTTTTGCCACCTCAAACTTAAATTATCTCACAACACAATCAAGCTATATCTGACAGGCATACAACATCACATGCTAACATTACAACCAAACAACACAAGTTTCATGTCCTCCTACCAGATCAAAAACATCCTGAGAGGTATCCAGAGATCCGAACCCCCACGTACCGCGCAAAGGCTACCTATAGACTTCAATATCTTCAAGGATTTATCCAGCCTACTAGATTCAAAACCCTTTGCGAACAACACAAACCTTGTTATAAAAACCGCCATATACGTAGCTTTTTATGGTTTCTTGAGACCAAGAGAATTTACCGCCATCAACACATCCCAGTCCACTCACATTCTGCTTCATTCACACTTAACGAAACACATGGATTACTATATTTTAGCTCTGCATCACTCCAAAACCAATCAACACGCACCCCCGGTAGAGGTTAGATACTATCCTACCCACAACATGTGGTGCCCCGTCACATTACTGGACACCTATACTCAGCATTTCAAAGCATCACCATCTCAACCACTTTTCTGTCTACAAGGTTCGGTACTCACTACCATCACCTTCATGACCCACGTCAGGTCCCTACTTACACAACTAGGCCTAAAATCAGCTAACTACTCGGGCCACTCCTTCCGCATAGGGGCGGCCTCCACAGCGTCCAGTGCAAACATTCCAGTACATGTTATCAAATCACTAGGGCGCTGGAAGTCTTCTGCATACTCTAGATACATACCTAACCCAGTACAAGAAGTTAGAAATGCCTTTCAAGATATGTCTGGTTGAAGTATGTATACTGCTCGTTTCGTAATAAAGTATATTTTCTACTTTTGCCCTCTTTATTTACAGGCCTACCTCATCGTCGGTTCCGGCACACCACAACCGACTTGCTCTTTCACACTATCCCATACTTATCAGTGTTTGTATCTTCTGTACTATCATGAGCCCTTAACACAAGTATTAAGGCCTTTTGGCCTGTAATTGTGGGAGGGGCGTATGACTCACCTTCTCCCTACTTAAGGGACACCCCTTACCTGGCTCCATACCGTTCGAGGTCAGCGCTGCATCACCCTCCCACCCACTCCTTTTCATTAACTCCTTTTCTCATACATTTCTTATTGGTGGGCCCTCTTTATTTACAGGCCTACCTCATCGTCGGTTCCGGCACACCACAACCGACTTGCTCTTTCACACTATCCCATACTTATCAATGTTTGTATCTTCTGTACTATCATGAGCCCTTAACACAAATATATATATATATATATATATATATATATATATATATATATATATATATATATATATATATATATATATATATTGCTTTTTCTAATATAAAATATTGGTCCTTTCAGAGTAAAATGTTTTATTATACAGTAAACATACTCACATGCAGACACAGACAATCTCACTGACACACACAAGCTCATTGAAACACAGCCTCATAGACAAACAAACAATCTCACTGATATACATAAGCTCATTGACATAAAAACACAAGCTAACTCACGAGCAGGCACACACACACACACACAAGCTAGCTCACTCACTAGCAGGTGCACACACACACACACACACACAGCTCAATGTAGTGGTACTGGTGTCTATAGCCTGTCCCTGCAGGCTTTTTCATGTAAACACTGACTTTTCAGAGAAAAGGCAGTGTTTACATTGCTTCAAAGTGACACCTCTAGTGACAGTCACTCAGATGGTCACTAGAGGTGCTTTCTGTGTCAGTGCTGCACCTATATTCAGGGTCTCCACACTCTGGAGGCGCTGATCGTTCCCCATAAAGATTCAATGCATCTCTACGAGGATATGCTGATTGGTGTAGCGTTTTGCAGCCAATCCTATGGCAAAGCATTGGATTGGCTGAGATCGTCAAGCTTGATGATCTCAGCCGTCGAGGGGAGACCAGCACGGCGTAAAAAAAAAAAAAAGGTGAATAAAAACACTATTTTTAAACACATACACCATGACAGAAACACACATATACCATGACAGACACACACCCCATGACACACACATCATGACAGACACAGACTATGACACACACAAACATATACCATGACACAGACAGACACACACCATGACAGACACACACAGACTGACACAAACACCATAACAGACAGACAGACAAGCTCACACTGACACACATTATTACTACCTGTGGGCGACCGGCCAGGGGGTCGTGCAGGGCAGTCAGCTGTCTGTGCTGGCAGCTGCAGGGGGAGCTGGCTGTGCTGTCTCTGCTCCCCTGCCCTTGCGCGCTATGTCATATTTTGGCCCTGGTCTCATTAAGCTGCGCGCTGGGGAGCAGAGACAGCACAGCTCCCCCAGCACACCCAGCTGTTTGCCCAGCCCCACCGGTATCCCGGTGGGCCAGTCTGACCCTGCCCACACACACATAGCACTCCTCACACACAGCACCCTTCACACACACACACACACACAAACACCCCTCACACACACAGCACCCCTCACACACACACAAAGCACCCTACACACACACCACCCCAAAACACAGCACCCCTCAACACAAACACATACAATGCACCCCTCACTACAGTCTGTGTGTATTCAGCAGTCTGTGTGTGTGTATTCAGCAGTCTGTATGCAGGGCCGGACTGGGAATTAAAAGCAGTCCTGGAAAAAAAATATTTACCAGCCCCATAATGCATCGCGCCAGCATAGTGTGCAGATACAGAGTTAGAACAGATAACTTAAAATTAAAAAGTACTTCAACGTAAAAAGCGCACTCATAGGCTTCAAAATAAACAAAAGTGCAGATTTATTTTAAGCAGATGTGCCTTTGCATGTAATCAATGTTTCAGTCCAACTAATGCCCCACCCATATGAACTAACGCCAGTGCTGCACACAGTGTGTGTTTACATTAAAAAGCCTGCAGGGACCAGCTATAGACACCAGAACCACTTCATTAAGCTATAGTGTCCCTTTAATGTGAGGTACATTATAGATTAGTGTCACTAATAATATACTAGATTGCCTACTTACAAGCAGATGAGGATGATGATGGGCTGCAGTTTGGCTCCACTGGTCTGGTGTAGAACAGGATCTCTGGAGGCTGTTTGCAACTGTGGTCACAAAATTCAATGTTCTGGGAGAATTGGAAGCAGCTCAATTTTTTGGGGTCTGGGCCCCAGGGCCTGACAGTGAGTATGCCCATAAGGCCCACTCATAAGTTCCACCCACCCATGAGTTCGCTCACAGGGAGTGGAGTGTGTAGGGGATGTGTTATGTGTTATTGTAGAGGATCTAATATGTGTGCTTATGGTATGTAGTGTATGGGGTTACCAGTTTGTGCAGGTGATGTAGTGTGTATTTGTGTATAAGGGATGTAATATGTGTTTCTGGTTGTGTGTAAGGGATGCATTGTGTGAATCTGTGTTTGTATGCATAAGG
>OW240919.1:79412872-79456186 GCA_933207985.1 Pelobates cultripes | reverse complement strand
CACCTAGACCTATTCGCTTCTCGCAACAACAGACAAACTCAGACTTACTTCAGCTGGCTACCGGACCCGGAGAGCAAAGCAACAGACGCGTTCCTCCAGCCATGGCCGACCACAGGGGCATACGCTTTTCCCCCGTTTGCCATGATAGCAAGGTCCATACATTACCTGAGACTACAACGAGTATCTCTCCTGCTCATTACACCTCTATGGATGGGACAACCATGGTTTCCAGGACCCCCTCCTACTACCTTCACACCAATATATCCTCACGGATCCGAAAGGGAGCCCCCACCCACTAATCCTGGCCAATCGACTCGATCTTGTGGCCTGGACACTTTCCGGGGTGCCTGGCAAGTCAGCGAACTATCGCAGGCTGCTAAGGACCTCCTATGGGACTCATGGGCTCCAGGAACCAGAATATCCTACCTATCCGCTTGGCATTCCTGGTCCGATTGGTGCATGGAACGGAACCTCGATCCATTTACGGCCTCTATTCCCTCCATTTTAAACTACCTCACCCACCTGTTCTCTGCAGGACGATCATACAGGTCAATTAATGTGGTCCACTCAGCCATCTCGGCGGCCCACGTCCCTATAATAGGAACCCCAGTGGGTAAAGACCCGCTAGTGTGTCGTCTCCTCAGAGGCATCCGCCTACAACGACCCCCCAAACCTAAGTATTTACGACTCTGGGATGTCGAGATAGTCCTACGCTTCCTGAGGGAATGGCCAGCCAATGATAGACTCTCACTTCGTCAACTCTCTGCCAAACTAACGATCCTGCTCTGCCTGGTGTCCTTCCGCAGAGTATCAGATGTCCGGGCGTTTGACATAGATGCCTTCTCGGTCTCCCCAGAGGGAGTCACGTTCCACATATCACGTCGCACGAAATCAGACTCTTCAACAGTTTTCTACCCATTCTTCAACTCCGATCCACAACTCTGCGTGGTAACCACTCTACGACGCTATGTTGAAGTTACGACTCCGATTCGGATACCTCCTACCGGACAACTCCTCGTTTCATATGTTCGACCACACGTTCCCATCACTTCCACTACATTCGCCAGATGGGTTCGCTGGATACTGTCATTAGCTGGTGTAGATGCTTCCTTCGGTGCCCACTCCGTACGAGGGGCAGCTGCTTCCTCAGCCTTCATAGCAGGAGCTTCATTATCGGATATCCTACGCTCCGCGGACTGGTCAAGAGAATCAACGTTCCGCACCTTTTACTTCCGTCCAAACTCTAACGCAGCTATGTCACTCTTACCTCAGCGTTAAAAATGCAAAATAGGAAGCCTCCTGTCATGTGATAAAATTGAAGATTATGCTAGCGTCAGTGTACATATAATCTTAATTTTAATAATGACAGGAGGCGAGTATTTTCCCTCCCTTTCCCACCCAGGGAGGCTGGAACTTTCAACTATATCTATATACTCTTCTCTCATCCTCATCTCCTATTTGTCTCTACTCTATCCCTTCATCAATCAGGGCTATAACTGTTATCTGTTGACCTGTTATCTACACTTATGTTGCTAATATCATTGCTGGGTTGCTTGTCATTATAACAACCAGTAAGAGACCAGAGTCTAACCCATTTCACACTCTCATTTCAGTCTAACTTCACCATCTCCTGGAGTTTCCTGAACCACCTTGGCGAACTTCTACGACTACCCCAGAAGAGGACCGTCTTATATTGCACACCCATCCGTTGGTGCGGGTAGCAGTTTGATTATCACATTATCGGCAGTTCACAGTTTCACCTTCCGGATATCGTTTTTGATGGACCTTTTCTATATGTTACGATGTTTAAATATTCTGTTACGATGTCGCTTCTGAAAGAGGAGGAGGAGCCTATTTTGTGGGAATACCTTACTCCCTATTGCATTTTGATTGGTTAAACGTTTTACTTTCTTTACTGCTGTGGAGTTTAGTAAAGAGAGATATGCAAAATACTCGCCTCCTGTCATTATTAAAATTAAGATTATAGGTACACTGACGCTAGCATAATCTTCAATTGTATGACTTGTAATTTCAGTTGAAATTGAGAGTATTTCTTCTGATAGGCCTATCTTTAGCTTGGGGCTTATCACGCACCCCAGTTTTATTTATTGCCATGAAAGTGTATATATTTGAAACGTAGAAATTTATTTTATTTCACCAGAAATACATGCACTTAATTAAAAAAATACTTCTCTGATTGTATTATGCTTTCTTTCAGTTTCGAGTCTGGCTCAGAATATCACAGTAAATAATAAGAATACTACTAATTCATTCAGTGTAAACTGGACAATACCAGCAGGGAAAGTGGATAATTACACAGTCACTCTGAATGGAGACGTCAATAGAACAATCACAACTAATTCTACACAAGTGCATTTTACAGACTTACTGCCAGGCAGAAACTACTCCATCACTATACAGACAATTAGTAGCAACTGCAGCCAGTCAGCAGCTCCAGTGATAGAGGCAACATGTGAGTATGATGGAATCATTGGGGCAGAGCAATATCTTTATGTGAAAATCAAACAAACTGAGTTCTAGAAAACGTTTTAGGATATAATGTATTCAGATATTATGAGTCAATTTGGCCAGAACTATATCTTTTTCAGAATTATTTAAAGTGATATTTAATTTTTTTTTTACATTTATGAATAGCCAAACTTAAAAAATTATCTAACTCAGCTATGCTTCCAGTTCATCTACTTTGCCTTGAATATGAAAATAACTTTGAATTTTTGTCTTTATTGAAAAACTCTGTTAAATTGTGTAAATCCTAGAATTTGAGTAACATTGGACTTTTTAGGAGAACTTGTATTCATGTACCATTGGATTATTTCAGGATAATTGAATACAGCGTTAAATAAATTATTTATACATATGTTTTTAGTTAATTAAGTTATTTATTTTTCTATCTATTCATAGATTCGGCCTCTCCAGGTTCCTTAAACTTTACAAATATCAGAACAGACACCATTTCGTTGTCCTGGGGAGAACCAGTAAATATGGCCAATGTGACAAAGACTTTCAAGATAACTTACAGCAATTCTTTATCCTCTTGGACTGTGTCAGTAAACACATTAAATGCCACACTTCAGAACCTCACATCTGGGACTAATTACACAATTACTGTAGTAACAGTTGGTGCTCAGCAGTATCAGAGTTCTCCTGTGACCAGTTCCATCTACACAAGTAGGTTTGCAGCTTTCTGTATGTTCTGCAATAGAACTTGTTACACCTATGATATAAATATGTGTATATTTTGTAGTACACTATGAGGCACATATTTGCTGGATTTTGTTTTGCACATTAAATGAGAAGATGTGACCAACAGAGGGGAAAAATGAAGAGCAGATAAAATATTAATTAAACTATTATATATTAATTAAATATATAATATATAAATATGGATTTATTTTTATTGCTGCTTTTTTCCCTCTATAGGTCACTTCTCACTTAATCTGTCAATAAAATCAATATTTAGTTACCATCCCCCACCATCAATTAATTTATTCTATATCATGAAATACATTAAAAGTCTAGACCATGGCCGTTTTGTTTGTTTCATGATTCGACCATATGGTGCTTCGGAGTTGCGTAATTCTGATGACTCGCCGATTTCCCAAAATAGAAACATAGAAACATAGAAACATAGAAACATAGAATGTGACGGCAGATAAGAACCATTCGGCCCATCTAGTCTGCCCAATTTTCTAAATACTTTCATTAGTCCCTAGCCTTATCTTATAGTTAGGATAGCCTTATGCCTATCCCACGCATGCTTAAACTCCTTTACTGTGTTAACCTCTACCACTTCAGCTGGAAGGCTATTCCATGCATCCACTACCCTCTCAGTAAAGTAATACTTCCTGATATTATTTTTAAACCTTTGTCCCTCTAATTTAAGACTATGTCCTCTTGTTGTGGTAGTTTTTCTTCTTTTAAATATAGTCTCCTCCTTTACTGTGTTGATTCCCTTTATATATTTAAATGTTTCTATCATATCCCCCTGTCTCGTCTTTCCTCCAAGCTATACATGTTAAGATCCTTTAACCTTTCCTGGTAAGTTTTATCCCGCAATCCATGAACCAGTTTAGTAGCCCTTCTCTGAACCCTCTCTAAGGTATCAATATCCTTCTGAAGATACGGTCTCCAGTACTGTGTACAATACTCCAAGTGAGGTCTCACCAGTGTTCTGTACAATGGCATGAGCACTTCCCTCTTTCTACTGCTAATACCTCTCCTATACAACCAAGCATTCTGCTAGCATTTCCTGCTGCTCTATTACATTGTCTGCCTACCTTTAAGTCATCAGAAATAATCACCCCTAAATCCCTTTCCTCATATGTTGAGGTTAGAACTCTATCAAATATTCTGTACTCTGCCCTTGGGTTTTTACGTCCAAGATGCATTATCTTGCACTTATCCACATTAAATGTCAGTTGCCACAATTCTGACCATTTTTCTAGTTTACCTAAATCATTTGCCATTTGGCTTATCCCTCCTGGAACATCAACCCTGTTACATATCTTAGTATCATCAGCAAAAAGACATACCTTACCATCAAGACCTTCTGCAATATCACTAATAAAAATATTAAAGAGAATGGGTCCAAGTACAGATCCCTGAGGTACCCCACTGGTGACAAGTCCAAGCTTCGAATATATTCCATTAACTACAACCCTCTGTTGCCTGTCACTCAGCCACTGCCTTACCCATTCAACAATATTGGAATCCAAACTTAAAGATTGCAGTTTATTGATAAGCCTTCTATGTGCAACAGTGTCAAAAGCCTTACTGAAATCTAGGTAAGCAATGTCTACTGCACCACCCTGATCTATAATTTTAGTTACCCAATCAAAAAAATCAATAAGATTAGTTTGGCATGATCTCCCTGAAGTAAACCCATGTTGTCTCTGATCTTGAAATCCATGTGTTTTTAGATGTTCAACAATCCTATCCTTTAACATGGTTTCCATCACTTTCCCCACTACTGAAGTAAGGCTTACTGGCCTATAGTTGCCCGACTCCTCCCTATTACCTTTCTTGTAAATGGGCACAACATTCGCTAACTTCCAATCTTCTGGGACTACTCCTGTTAACAATGATTGGTTAAATAAATCTGTTAATGGTTTTGCTAGTACACCACTAAGCTCTTTTAATAGCTTTGGGTGTATTCCATCAGGTCCCATTGACTTATTTGTCTTTACTTTTGACAGTTGAAATAGAACCTCTTCCTCTGTAAACTCACGTGTAATAAATGACTCATTTATCCTTTTTCTCAACTGAGGTCCCTTTCCTTCATTTTCTTCTGTAAATACAGAACAAAAATATTCATTGAGGCAGTCAGCCTGACCTTTATCCTCTTCTACATACCTTCCTTCTTTTGTTTTTAATCTAACTAATCCTTGTTTTACTTTTCTTTTCTCATTTATGTATCTAAAAAATGTTTTATCCCCTTTTTTACTGACTGTGCTATTTTCTCTTCTGTGTGTGATTTGGAAGCTCTTATAACTTGCTTAGCCTCTTTCTGCCTAATCTTATAGATCATTTTGTCTCCCTCACTCTGGGTTTTTTTATAATTCCTAAATGCTAACTTTTTGTTTTTAACTATTTTGGCCACATCTGCGGAGTACCACAGTGGTTTCTTGAATTTTTTGCTTTTACTGACAAGCCTAATGCAATTTTCTGTTGCCTTCAATAGTGCAACTTTTAAATAATCCCATTTTTCTTGGACTCCATTTAAATTGCTCCAGTCTGATAATGACTCCTCTACCCATATTCTAATTTTAGAAAAGTCTGTTTTTCTAAAGTCTAAAACTTTTGTTTTTGTGTGGTGTGACTCAGTCACTGTTCTTATATTAAACCACACTGACTGATGATCACTGGATCCTAAACTTTCACCTACAGTAACATCTGATACCAAATCTCCATTTGTTAACACTAAATCTAGTATGGCCTCTTTACGAGTTGGCTCCTCAACAACTTGCTTTAGAGACAACTCCAGTAGGGAGTTTAGAATATGTGTGCTCCTGGCACAAGTAGCTAATTTTGTTTTCCAATTTACATCAGGAAGATTAAAGTCACCCATGATGATAACTTCCCCCTTCATTGTCATTTTAGCTATTTCCTCAACTAGTAGATTATCTAACTCTTCAATTTGTCCAGGGGGCCTATAAATCACACCTACACGAGTTACTGTGTGATTACCAAATTCTAACGTAGCCCAAACGGACTCTATGTTTGCCTCACTAACTTTTATTAGGCTAGATTTTATGCTATCCTTCACATACAAGGCCACCCCTCCCCCTTTCTTGCCTTCCCTATCTTTCCTATATAAAGAGTACCCTGGTATTGCTATGTCCCAGTCATTTTTCTCATTGTACCATGTCTCAGTAACAGCGACTAAATCTACACTATCAGTTGCCATTATTGCCACAAGTTCATGGATCTTATTCCCTAAACTGCGAGCATTTGTAGACATGACTCTAAGCTTATCATTTTTTAACACACTTGCTACAGGCACCTTCTGTCCTTGTTTTGGGGACAATTGGATTGATGTTTTATCACCCTTTTGCCCCCCCCTCCTAGTTTAAATACATCCTAGCAAAACCTCTGAACTGCTCACTGAGAACATTTGTTCCCTTTTGAGAAAGATGCAAACCATCTTTTTGTACAGCTTATCTCCATTCCAAACAGAGCTACCATGAGAAATAAAGCCAAATCCTTGCTCCCGACACCATTCACCAAGCCACAAATTAAAGTCCCTAATACGCATCCGCCTGTCGTTCTGAGTGTTATGCACAGGCAGAACTTCAGAGAATGACAGTGTGGAAGCAACCTGCCGTATATCATTGGCAAAAACACTAAAAACTTCCTTAACCTCTGAAACCTCATTGCAAGCCAAGTCATTTGTCCCTAGATGGACAAGTACATCCAATTCCCCTTCCTGCTTTGCTTGCTTAACAATATTACAGATACGTCTCCTGTCTCTGTGAGCAGTAGCTCCGGGAAGACACCTCACAAGACCACCATTGTCCATCTCCACACCTCTTATAATGGAATCACCCAACAACAACTGCTTTCTATTAGGCTTCACCATACTCCATACTCTCCAAGCCGGTCTCCACAACACCACTAGTCTCAGTGCCTCTCTCCACAACACCACTAGCCTCAGTGCCTCTCTCCACAACACCACTAGCCTCAGTGCCTCTCTCTACAACACCACTAGCCTCAGTGCCTCTCTCTACAACACCACTAGCCTCAGTGCCTCTCTCTACAACACCACTAGTCTCAGTGCCTCTCTCCACAACACCACTAGTCTCAGTGCCTCTCTCCACAACACCACTAGCCTCAGTGCCTCTCTCCACAACACCATTACACTCTGAAAGTGCAGAAAATGAATTATGAAGAGCAACAGACTGTGCAAAATGCCTTTTATCCACAACTCTAAGTCTACCAGATCCTACAGTAATCCATCTGCCTTTCCTAGCATGTCTCTGCGGCAGTGGCTTTGCAGCAGTTCCAGTCTGAGTTTCTTCACCAGATAATTTACAAATCTCAGAC
This sequence comes from Pelobates cultripes, assembly GCA_933207985.1. NCBI lineage: Eukaryota > Metazoa > Chordata > Amphibia > Anura > Pelobatidae > Pelobates > Pelobates cultripes. Next base: position 79,448,623 of record OW240919.1, on the reverse strand, counting down.
TTCAAAAATACAATCTCCTGCCGCAAGATAGAGAACTGTCTACAGATTAGACAACAACCAAACCTCCAAAAAGTGGAACGTGAAACAAATGCATAGCAATTGTTACACTGAACTAAACCTGCCATTCCAATTATAAGAATAATATAAATCGAACAAATCTTAACTTTTGTATTTATCCTCCTGAATACCTCAGATTACCTCCAGGTTATCTCCAGAATATCTCCAACTACACACTTAGAAACAGCACTCTCCAGAATATCTCCAACTACACACTTAGAAACAGCACTCTCCAGAATATCTCCAACTACACACTTAGAAACAGCACTTGGAAGTAGCACCAAGCTATATTAGACAAGCTAATGGAACCAGGCCTTATATAACTCCTAAAATCACCGCCCACTAGGAATGATTAACACCTGGGTAGGCCTCTGCTTATTTGCAAACAATAGCTAATTAACCAGCAATCAATAGCAAGTAACTAGCTTAATCAAATCAAATGCCTTATAATTACCAACAGGAATTCAAACCTTGTGCAATCAGTAACCTTTTCCTACAGATGAATCTTACCTGTAACAGTAGAAAAGAAAGCTCTTAGCACAACTCTTAGACAGTTGAAGCTTCTGTAAAACTCTCCAGAATATCTCCAACGACACACTTAGAAACAGCACTTGGAAGTAGCACCAAGCTATATTAGACAAGCTAATGGAACCAGGCCTTATATAACTCCTAAAATCACCGCCCACTAGGAATGATTAACACCTGGGTAGGCCTCTGCTTATTTGCAAACAATAGCTAATTAACCAGCAATCAACAGCAAGTAACTAGCTTAATCAAATCAAATGCCTTATAATTACCAACAGGAATTCAAACCTTGTGCAATCAGTAACCTTTTCCTACAGATGAATCTTACCTGTAACAGTAGAAAAGAAAGCTCTTAGCACAACAATATAGACGAATGGCAAATTAATTTGAAACTGGAAGCACAAGTCTACTATTTAGGAGTAACGTATCCATTTTTTTTCAAGTTAACATAAATAAAGAAATAAAATGGATCGTGTTTTATTTTCTAACTCTAGAACCGATGCCGGTGAAACAGCTCAGAAATAATGGAACAACTACTGTATCTGTTTTCCTGATTTGGGGTCAACCTGATGAGTATAGAAGTGATTACACCTACAGAGTACAAACAGCCAGCCCTTTATCTGTAGTGATAGATCAAAGAACGGCATCAAATCAACTCAATGTAACTAATCTGTCACCCGGAGTAACATATACATTCACTGTATTTACAAGAGCCGCTGATAATGTCACTGAAAGTCAAGCTGTCTCATATACAACCTGCACAGGTGAGTGTAAACTGGTATTAAAGGGAATCGACATACAGACACATTACAATACAGAGTCTGACTGCTATTAGTCATTACAAGGTTATATCAAATGTGTGTTTAATTATGTTTGTCTTAAGCTGTATTTAGCAGGTGATGTTGACTTGAGGCAATAGAATTATGAATTCTGAATAATTAGTAATATTTAGAGGTGAAATACAAAATACATTTTTAATACATATTGTTGCATTGATGGTGTATATTTTATTTTTTATTAAAACATAACTTTTAATCTTTTCTTGTAAACATATACCTGTATCACATATTAAAAGTTTTAAAAAATAGCTAGGATTAATTTACAAACCAAAAATCGGCAATATCGCCATTTGTTCCAAAGTTTTCTAAACGTTTTCTACAGACAACTGTCTACGTGCGTTTTGATTCTGCATCTTAAGCACTTATGGTGGGAGAGCTCATATTATGGCTCGTGTATTGCATTTGTAAATCTCCTCAGATACCTTAAACACATATTATTTAATTAGTACTTTTAATAAACCATACTTTTCTTTCCTCTTATCTCTTACCTGAGTTTCGTCTCGTGCCTGCTATGGGACACTTCTACACAGGGATTGTTAAAGCAGAGGTGTACCTTCTACATTACATATATATATACATCTTCTTTCCATTTAGACTTAATTTATTAGATCAGATAGTTAGCTGACGCTCTTAGCCAATGAATTCCATCCAAAGATCAATGCCATTGATATCACTAATGTGGAAGCCGAACTTTTGCTTTACATACCTGCGTGAAGACGTACCAAACTGCAGATTCCAGGTGACCTAATTAATTGTGATATTATTGGAAAACAGTTTCTCTTAACATTGGGATAGAGCCATGAGACTCTTTGTACCATGAGCGCTACAGTACACTTTAGAGGGTTTGGTGATTAGAGAACCTCTGAAAATGAAGCAAAATGTTAATTTGTGAAATTTTTTAAATCTATAGGCAATATGTTAAATGACTCTGTAACCATATCATGTATTCATTTATTATCAATCTTTTTTTAAATGATTTGGTTTATCATCATTTAAGCAAATGTAGAAAATCAAAGTCAAAGCAGCACAAGAAGAGGTAGATTTTGCAAAATACAAATGTACCTGATGATTTTAAATAATACCCCTCCATTATGATGTAACATAACATTATTTGTAGTATTTAACTAAAATTACCATTTTTTTCTTATAAGAGATCATGTGGGTTTATTTACTAAACACCAAACTGATGTGATTTGAAATAGGAATTCCAAAATGTAGGCAAAACTATTAGACATGTAAAAATTCTCCAACTCAGCTCTTGTCACAGCTTGATTTTGTACTTTAGAATTCTGATTCTAGCTCATTACTAAATCATATTTAAAGAATAAGCTAATAGAATTTTCCAAATGAAAGTTGTTTTTTACTAGACACAAAATGTATTTTATTTAAAAAGAAATGCATGCACTTAATAGAATTTTTTTTTCTGATTGTATTCTGCTATCTTTCAGTTCCAGGTTTGGCTCAGAATATCACAGTAAATAATAAGAATACTACTAATTCACTTAGTGTGAACTGGACAATACCAGCAGGGAAAGTGGATTATTTCATAGTCATTCTGAGTGGAGACGTCAATAGAACATTCACAACTAATTCTACACAAGTGGATTTCACAGAATTACTGCCAGGCAGAAACTACTCCATCACTATACAGACAGTTAGTAGTAACTGCAGCCAGTCAGCAGCTCTAGTGATAGAGGCAACATGTGAGTATGATGGGATCATTGGGACAGAGCTATATCTTTATGTGGAAATCAAACAAACTGAATTCTAGTATACGTTTTAGGTTTTGTTATATTCAGATATCATGGGATAATTTGGCTTGAACTATATCGTTGTCAAGGTTATTAACTAAAGTAAAATTTCAAGGTGATTTTCAAATGTATCATCAAAATAGCTGAACTTAAAAAATTGATCTAACTCAGCTATGCATCCAGTTCATCTACTTCGGCCATGAATTTGAAAATAAATTTGAATTCTCTCTTTAGTGAATAACCCTGTTAAATTCTGTAAATCCTACAATTTGAGTAACATTGGACTTTTTAGGAGTGTGACGAGACCAATCTCGCCACATTGCATTGGAGAAGCCTGGTTGCTCGCCTGCTGCCTTTGGACTATGGCCCCCTTTTAAAAGACTTTATTTTTGCCTGCAGAAAAGCTGTATTCGTGCTTTTCTGCCTGGGGTTCAGTAGATTTGTTTGAATGTGTTATACCCCAGATAGGAATCCCATGGAGCCCATTTGTATGAAACTGACTGTAAAGACTTTGGCTCCATGGCGATTAAACTGTATTCGTGTGGTCTGAGCGCCATTCACTTAATAATGTGCGCTCAGACCTGAGCTATCTGGGGATATGTGAAATGTCTGTGTTTTATGTATAAAATGTGACTTTATGTATTTTAAAGTGTTTTGTGTCTTTTGCAACCATGTGCTTAATGGAGTCTTGTGTCTGTCCTGGGAGATAATTGAATTACTTATCTCCAGGATAGAAGACTCTGAAACTGGTTTGGGCCAGAAAGCCATGCTTCATTTAGTCACAAAGGACTTTTTACTAACTTTTGAACCCCTTGTCTGATTTGTGCCATTTTTGAATATGTTGTTCCCCTGAATGGATTGATTGAGAATATGTAATTTTATGTGAATGTGATGTATGGTTTTGGAGTTATGAAAGTTGGGTAGAAAGTATGTTTTAACTGTTTGTATAATTGAGTTTCCTCTCAGGATAAGGGGAGGGAATATGTGGGATGTAACTGTGATATGATTGGTTGTTTTATCCCTCCCTGTGGGTGGTCCTGTATTTGAAACACTGTAATAAAACCAGGCTGGGTGTGCCAGCACCTCAGACCACTGCTTGACCCTCAACACGGAGCCTTGTCTCGTTCTTGGGGGGATTCACTGTATGCTGTTAGAGACTGATTGCCAGGAGTGTAAGCTGTTCGTCTGCTTTTCCTGTTCGTCTGCTAGCAGCTATTTGGGAGGTTCCAGTTCGGGAGTTGGAGTGCTATTTTGTATCCAGTTCGTGAGTTTTGGTGTTCTGCAGTAGCTGTGCCTGGATCTCTGGAAAGGGGGCCGATCGCCTAAACGGTTTTTACCCCTTGTGTGCAAAACGGTCCGTTACAAGGAGAACTTGTGTTCATGTAGCATTGGATTCTTTCAGGATAATTGAATATAGAGTTAAATACATTATTTATACATATGTAATTAATTAATTAATTAATTGACTTTCTTATTTTTCTATTTCTTCATAGATCCGGCCTCTCCAGGTTCCTTAAACTTTACAAATATCGGAACAAACACCATTTCGTTGTCCCTGGGAGAACCAGTAAATATGACCAATGTGACAAAGACTTTCAAGATAACTTACAGCAATTCTTTATCCTCTTGGACTGTGTCAGTAAACACATTAAATGCCACACTTCAGAACCTCACATCTGGGACTAATTACACAATTACTGTAGTAACAGTTGTTGCTCGGCAGTATCAGAGTTCTCCGGTGACCAGTTCCATCTACACAAGTATGTTTACAGCATTCTGAATGTTCTGCAATAGAACGTGTCACAACTATGATATAAATATGTGTATATTTTGTAGTACACCAAGAGGCACATATTTGCTGGATTTTTTTTGCACATTAAATGAGAAGATGGGACCAACAGAGGGAAAATATGAAGAGCAGAAAAAATATTAATTTAACTAGTATATATTAATTAAATATATAATATATAAATATGGATTTATTTTTATTGCTGCTTTTTCCCCCTCTATTGGTCACTTCTCACTTAATCTGTCAATAAAATCAATATTTAGTTATCATCCCCCACCATCAATAAATTAAAAGTCTAGTCCATAGCCATTTTGCTTGTTTCATGATTCGACCATATGGTGCTTCGGAGTTGCGTAATTCTGATCACTCGCCGATTTCCCAAAATATAGACGAATGGCAAATTAATTTGAAACTGGAAGCACAAGTCTACTATTTAGGAGTAACGTATCCATTTTTTTTCAAGTTAACATAAATAAAGAAATAAAATGGATCGTGTTTTATTTTCTAACTCTAGAACCGATGCCGGTGAAACAGCTCAGAAATAATGGAACGACTACTGTATCTGTTTTCCTGATTTGGGGTCAACCTGATGAGTATATAAGTGATTACACCTACAGAGTACAAACAGCCAGCCCTTTATCTGTAGTGATAGATCAAAGAATGGCATCAAATCAACTCAATGTAACTAATCTGACACCCGGAGTAACATATACATTCACTGTATTTACAAGAGCGGCTGATAATGTCACTGAAAGTCAAGCTGTCTCATATACAACTTGCACAGGTGAGTGTAAACTGGTATTAAAGGGAATCGACATACAGACACATTACAATACAGAGTCTGACTGCTATTAGTCATTACAAGGTTATTTCAAATGTGTGTTTAATTATGTTTGTCTTAAGCTGTATTTAGCAGGTGATGTTGACTTGAGGCAATAGAATTATGAATTCTGAATAATTAGTAATATTTAGAGGTGAAATACAAAATACATTTTTAATACATATTGTTGCATTGATGGTGTATATTTTATTTTTTATTAAAACGTAACTTTTAATCTTTTCTTGTAAACATATACCTGTATCACATATTAAAAGTTTTAAAAAATAGCTAGGATTAATTTACAAACCAAAAATCGGCAATATCGCCATTTGTTCCAAAGTTTTCTAAACGTTTTCTACAGACAACTGTCTACGTGCATTTTGATTCTGCATCTTAAGCACTTATGGTGGGAGAGCTCATATTACGGCTCGTGTATTGTATTTGTAAATCTCCTCAGATACCTTAAACACATATTATTTAATTAGTACTTTTAATAAACCATACTTTTCTTTCCTCTTATCTCTTACCTGAGTTTCCCCTGGTGCCTTCTATTGGACTCTTCTACACAGGGATTGTTAAAGCAGAGGTGAACCTTCTACTTTACATATATATAAACATCTTCTTTCCATTTAGACTTAATTTATTAGATCAGATAGTTAGCTGACGCTCTTAGCCAATGAATTCCATCCAAAGATCAATGCCATTGATATCACTAATGTGGAAGCCGAACTTTTGCTTTACATACCTGCGTGAAGACGTACCAAACTGCAGATTCCAGGTGACCTAATTAATTGTGATATTATTGGAAAACAGTTTCTCTTAACATTGGGATAGAGCCATGAGACTCTTTGTACCATGAGCGCTACAGTACACTTTAGAGGGTTTGGTGATTAGAGAACCTCTGAAAATGAAGCAAAATGTTAATTTGTGAAATTTTTTAAATCTATAGGCAATATGTTAAATGACTCTGTAACCATATCATGTATTCATTTATTATCAATCTTTTTTTAAATGATTTGGTTTATCATCATTTAAGCAAATGTAGAAAATCAAAGTCAAAGCAGCACAAGAAGAGGTAGATTTTGCAAAATACAAATGTACCTGATGATTTTAAATAATACCCCTCCATTATGATGTAACATAACATTATTTGTAGTATTTAACTAAAATTACTGTTTTTTCTTATAAGAGATCATGTGGGTTTATTTACTAAACACCAAACTGATGTGATTTGAAATAGGAATTCCAAAATTTAGGCAAAACTATTAGACATGTAAAAATTCTCCAACTCAGCTCTTGTCACAGCTTGATTCTGTACTTTAGAATTCTGATTCTAGCTCATTACTAAATCATATTTAAAGAATAAGCTAATAGAATTTTCCAAATGAAAGTTGTTTTTTACTAGACACAAAATGTATTTTATTTAAAAAGAAATGCATGCACTTAATAGAAATGTTTTTTCTGATTGAATTCTGCTATCTTTCAGTTCCAGGTTTGGCTCAGAATATCACAGTAAATAATAAGAATACTACTAATTCACTCAGTGTGAACTGGACAATACCAGCAGGGAAAGTGGATTATTTCACAGTCATTCTGAGTGGAGACGTCAATAGAACATTCACAACTAATTCTACACAAGTGGATTTCACAGAATTACTGCCAGGCAGAAACTACTCCATCACTATACAGACAGTTAGTAGTAACTGCAGCCAGTCAGCAGCTCTAGTGATAGAGGCAACATGTGAGTATGATGGGATCATTGGGACAGAGCTATATCTTTATGTGGAAATCAAACAAACTGAATTCTAGTATACGTTTTAGGTTTTGTTATATTCAGATATCATGGGATAATTTGGCTTGAACTATATCGTTGTCAAGGTTATTAACTAAAGTAAAATTTCAAGGTGATTTTCAAATGTATCATCAAAATAGCTGAACTTAAAAAATTGATCTAACTCAGCTATGCATCCAGTTCATCTACTTCGGCCATGAATTTGAAAATAAATTTGAATTCTCTCTTTAGTGAATAACCCTGTTAAATTCTGTAAATCCTACAATTTGAGTAACATTGGACTTTTTAGGAGAACTTGTGTTCATGTAGCATTGGATTCTTTCAGGATAATTGAATATAGAGTTAAATACATTATTTATACATATGTAATTAATTAATTAATTAATTGACTTTCTTATTTTTCTATTTCTTCATAGATCCGGCCTCTCCAGGTTCCTTAAACTTTACAAATATCGGAACAAACACCATTTCGTTGTCCCTGGGAGAACCAGTAAATATGGCCAATGTGACAAAGACTTTCAAGATAACTTACAGCAATTCTTTATCCTCTTGGACTGTGTCAGTAAACACATTAAATGCCACACTTCAGAACCTCACATCTGGGACTAATTACACAATTACTGTAGTAACAGTTGGTGCTCGGCAGTATCAGAGTTCTCCTGTGACCAGTTCCATCTACACAAGTATGTTTACAGCTTTCTGTATGTTCTGCAATAGAACGTGTCACAACTATGATATAAATATGTGTATATTTTGTAGTACACTAAGAGGCACATATTTGCTGGATTTTTTTTGCACATTAAATGAGAAGATGGGACCAACAGAGGGAAAATATGAAGAGCAGAAAAAATATTAATTTAACTAGTATATATTAATTAAATATATAATATATAAATATGGATTTATTTTTATTGCTGCTTTTTCCCCCTCTATTGGTCACTTCTCACTTAATCTGTCAATAAAATCAATAGGCAATATGTTAAATGACTCTGTAACCATATCATGTATTCATTTATTATCAATCTTTTTTTAAATGATTTGGTTTATCATCATTTAAGCAAATGTAGAAAATCAAAGTCAAAGCAGCACGAGAAGAGGTAGATTTTGCAAAATACAAAAGTACCTGATGATTTTAAATAATACCCCTCCATTATGATGTAACATAACATTATTTGTAGTATTTAACTAAAATTACCATTTTTTCTTATAAGAGATCATGTGGGTTTATTTACTAAACACCAAACTGATGTGATTTGAAATAGGAATTCCAAAATGTAGGCAAAACTATTAGACATGTAAAAATTCTCCAACTCAGCTCTTGTCACAGCTTGATTTTGTACTTTAGAATTCTGATTCTAGCTCATTACTAAATCATATTTAAAGAATAAGCTAATAGAATTTTCCAAATGAAAGTTGTTTTTTACTAGACACAAAATGTATTTTATTTAAAAAGAAATGCATGCACTTAATAGAAATTTTTTTTTCTGATTGTATTCTGCTATCTTTCAGTTCCAGGTTTGGCTCAGAATATCACAGTAAATAATAAGAATACTACTAATTCACTTAGTGTGAACTGGACAATACCAGCAGGGAAAGTGGATTATTTCATAGTCATTCTGAGTGGAGACGTCAATAGAACATTCACAACTAATTCTACACAAGTGGATTTCACAGAATTACTGCCAGGCAGAAACTACTCCATCACTATACAGACAGTTAGTAGTAACTGCAGCCAGTCAGCAGCTCTAGTGATAGAGGCAACATGTGAGTATGATGGGATCATTGGGACAGAGCTATATCTTTATGTGGAAATCAAACAAACTGAATTCTAGTATACGTTTTAGGTTTTGTTATATTCAGATATCATGGGATAATTTGGCTTGAACTATATCGTTGTCAAGGTTATTAACTAAAGTAAAATTTCAAGGTGATTTTCAAATGTATCATCAAAATAGCTGAACTTAAAAAATTGATCTAACTCAGCTATGCATCCAGTTCATCTACTTCGGCCATGAATTTGAAAATAAATTTGAATTCTCTCTTTAGTGAATAACCCTGTTAAATTCTGTAAATCCTACAATTTGAGTAACATTGGACTTTTTAGGAGTGTGACGAGACCAATCTCGCCACATTGCATTGGAGAAGCCTGGTTGCTCGCCTGCTGCCTTTGGACTATGGCCCCCTTTTAAAAGACTTTATTTTTGCCTGCAGAAAAGCTGTATTCGTGCTTTTCTGCCTGGGGTTCAGTAGATTTGTTTGAATGTGTTATACCCCAGATAGGAATCCCATGGAGCCCATTTGTATGAAACTGACTGTAAAGACTTTGGCTCCATGGCGATTAAACTGTATTCGTGTGGTCTGAGCGCCATTCACTTAATAATGTGCGCTCAGACCTGAGCTATCTGGGGATATGTGAAATGTCTGTGTTTTATGTATAAAATGTGACTTTATGTATTTTAAAGTGTTTTGTGTCTTTTTGCAACCATGTGCTTAATGGAGTCTTGTGTCTGTCCTGGGAGATAATTGAATTACTTATCTCCAGGATAGAAGACTCTGAAACTGGTTTGGGCCAGAAAGCCATGCTTCATTTAGTCACAAAGGACTTTTTACTAACTTTTGAACCCCTTGTCTGATTTGTGCCATTTTTGAATATGTTGTTCCCCTGAATGGATTGATTGAGAATATGTAATTTTATGTGAATGTGATGTATGGTTTTGGAGTTATGAAAGTTGGGTAGAAAGTATGTTTTAACTGTTTGTATAATTGAGTTTCCTCTCAGGATAAGGGGAGGGAATATGTGGGATGTAACTGTGATATGATTGGTTGTTTTATCCCTCCCTGTGGGTGGTCCTGTATTTGAAACACTGTAATAAAAACCAGGCTGGGTGTGCCAGCACCTCAGACCACTGCTTGACCCTCAACACGGAGCCTTGTCTCGTTCTTGGGGGGATTCACTGTATGCTGTTAGAGACTGATTGCCAGGAGTGTAAGCTGATTGTCTGCTTTTCCTGTTCGTCTGCTAGCAGCTATTTGGGAGGTTCCAGTTCTGGAGTTGGAGTGCTATTTTGTATCCAGTTCGTGAGTTTTGGTGTTCTGCAGTAGCTGTGCCTGGATCTCTGGAAAGGGGGCCGATCGCCTAAACGGTTTTTACCCCTTGTGTGCAAAACGGTCCGTTACAAGGAGAACTTGTGTTCATGTAGCATTGGATTCTTTCAGGATAATTGAATATAGAGTTAAATACATTATTTATACATATGTAATTAATTAATTAATTAATTGACTTTCTTATTTTTCTATTTCTTCATAGATCCGGCCTCTCCAGGTTCCTTAAACTTTACAAATATCGGAACAAACACCATTTCGTTGTCCCTGGGAGAACCAGTAAATATGACCAATGTGACAAAGACTTTCAAGATAACTTACAGCAATTCTTTATCCTCTTGGACTGTGTCAGTAAACACATTAAATGCCACACTTCAGAACCTCACATCTGGGACTAATTACACAATTACTGTAGTAACAGTTGTTGCTCGGCAGTATCAGAGTTCTCCGGTGACCAGTTCCATCTACACAAGTATGTTTACAGCATTCTGAATGTTCTGCAATAGAACGTGTCACAACTATGATATAAATATGTGTATATTTTGTAGTACACCAAGAGGCACATATTTGCTGGATTTTTTTTGCACATTAAATGAGAAGATGGGACCAACAGAGGGAAAATATGAAGAGCAGAAAAAATATTAATTTAACTAGTATATATTAATTAAATATATAATATATAAATATGGATTTATTTTTATTGCTGCTTTTTCCCCCTCTATTGGTCACTTCTCACTTAATCTGTCAATAAAATCAATATTTAGTTATCATCCCCCACCATCAATAAATTAAAAGTCTAGTCCATAGCCATTTTGCTTGTTTCATGATTCGACCATATGGTGCTTCGGAGTTGCGTAATTCTGATCACTCGCCGATTTCCCAAAATATAGACGAATGGCAAATTAATTTGAAACTGGAAGCACAAGTCTACTATTTAGGAGTAACGTATCCATTTTTTTTCAAGTTAACATAAATAAAGAAATAAAATGGATCGTGTTTTATTTTCTAACTCTAGAACCGATGCCGGTGAAACAGCTCAGAAATAATGGAACGACTACTGTATCTGTTTTCCTGATTTGGGGTCAACCTGATGAGTATATAAGTGATTACACCTACAGAGTACAAACAGCCAGCCCTTTATCTGTAGTGATAGATCAAAGAATGGCATCAAATCAACTCAATGTAACTAATCTGACACCCGGAGTAACATATACATTCACTGTATTTACAAGAGCGGCTGATAATGTCACTGAAAGTCAAGCTGTCTCATATACAACTTGCACAGGTGAGTGTAAACTGGTATTAAAGGGAATCGACATACAGACACATTACAATACAGAGTCTGACTGCTATTAGTCATTACAAGGTTATTTCAAATGTGTGTTTAATTATGTTTGTCTTAAGCTGTATTTAGCAGGTGATGTTGACTTGAGGCAATAGAATTATGAATTCTGAATAATTAGTAATATTTAGAGGTGAAATACAAAATACATTTTTAATACATATTGTTGCATTGATGGTGTATATTTTATTTTTTATTAAAACGTAACTTTTAATCTTTTCTTGTAAACATATACCTGTATCACATATTAAAAGTTTTAAAAAATAGCTAGGATTAATTTACAAACCAAAAATCGGCAATATCGCCATTTGTTCCAAAGTTTTCTAAACGTTTTCTACAGACAACTGTCTACGTGCATTTTGATTCTGCATCTTAAGCACTTATGGTGGGAGAGCTCATATTACGGCTCGTGTATTGTATTTGTAAATCTCCTCAGATACCTTAAACACATGTTATTTAATTAGTACTTTTAATAAACCATACTTTTCTTTCCTCTTATCTCTTACCTGAGTTTCCCCTGGTGCCTTCTATTGGACTCTTCTACACAGGGATTGTTAAAGCAGAGGTGAACCTTCTACTTTACATATATATAAACATCTTCTTTCCATTTAGACTTAATTTATTAGATCAGATAGTTAGCTGACGCTCTTAGCCAATGAATTCCATCCAAAGATCAATGCCATTGATATCACTAATGTGGAAGCCGAACTTTTGCTTTACATACCTGCGTGAAGACGTACCAAACTGCAGATTCCAGGTGACCTAATTAATTGTGATATTATTGGAAAACAGTTTCTCTTAACATTGGGATAGAGCCATGAGACTCTTTGTACCATGAGCGCTACAGTACACTTTAGAGGGTTTGGTGATTAGAGAACCTCTGAAAATGAAGCAAAATGTTAATTTGTGAAATTTTTTAAATCTATAGGCAATATGTTAAATGACTCTGTAACCATATCATGTATTCATTTATTATCAATCTTTTTTTAAATGATTTGGTTTATCATCATTTAAGCAAATGTAGAAAATCAAAGTCAAAGCAGCACAAGAAGAGGTAGATTTTGCAAAATACAAATGTACCTGATGATTTTAAATAATACCCCTCCATTATGATGTAACATAACATTATTTGTAGTATTTAACTAAAATTACTGTTTTTTCTTATAAGAGATCATGTGGGTTTATTTACTAAACACCAAACTGATGTGATTTGAAATAGGAATTCCAAAATTTAGGCAAAACTATTAGACATGTAAAAATTCTCCAACTCAGCTCTTGTCACAGCTTGATTCTGTACTTTAGAATTCTGATTCTAGCTCATTACTAAATCATATTTAAAGAATAAGCTAATAGAATTTTCCAAATGAAAGTTGTTTTTTACTAGACACAAAATGTATTTTATTTAAAAAGAAATGCATGCACTTAATAGAAATGTTTTTTCTGATTGAATTCTGCTATCTTTCAGTTCCAGGTTTGGCTCAGAATATCACAGTAAATAATAAGAATACTACTAATTCACTCAGTGTGAACTGGACAATACCAGCAGGGAAAGTGGATTATTTCACAGTCATTCTGAGTGGAGACGTCAATAGAACATTCACAACTAATTCTACACAAGTGGATTTCACAGAATTACTGCCAGGCAGAAACTACTCCATCACTATACAGACAGTTAGTAGTAACTGCAGCCAGTCAGCAGCTCTAGTGATAGAGGCAACATGTGAGTATGATGGGATCATTGGGACAGAGCTATATCTTTATGTGGAAATCAAACAAACTGAATTCTAGTATACGTTTTAGGTTTTGTTATATTCAGATATCATGGGATAATTTGGCTTGAACTATATTGTTGTCAAGGTTATTAACTAAAGTAAAATTTCAAGGTGATTTTCAAATGTATCATCAAAATAGCTGAACTTAAAAAATTGATCTAACTCAGCTATGCATCCAGTTCATCTACTTCGGCCATGAATTTGAAAATAAATTTGAATTCTCTCTTTAGTGAATAACCCTGTTAAATTCTGTAAATCCTACAATTTGAGTAACATTGGACTTTTTAGGAGAACTTGTGTTCATGTAGCATTGGATTCTTTCAGGATAATTGAATATAGAGTTAAATACATTATTTATACATATGTAATTAATTAATTAATTAATTGACTTTCTTATTTTTCTATTTCTTCATAGACCCGGCCTCTCCAGGTTCCTTAAACTTTACAAATATCGGAACAAACACCATTTCGTTGTCCCTGGGAGAACCAGTAAATATGACCAATGTGACAAAGACTTTCAAGATAACTTACAGCAATTCTTTATCCTCTTGGACTGTGTCAGTAAACACATTAAATGCCACACTTCAGAACCTCACATCTGGGACTAATTACACAATTACTGTAGTAACAGTTGGTGCTCGGCAGTATCAGAGTTCTCCTGTGACCAGTTCCATCTACACAAGTATGTTTACAGCATTCTGTATGTTCTGCAATAGAACGTGTCACAACTATGATATAAATATGTGTATATTTTGTAGTACACTAAGAGGCACATATTTGCTGGATTTTTTTTGCACATTAAATGAGAAGATGGGACCAACAGAGGGAAAATATGAAGAGCAGAAAAAATATTAATTTAACTAGTATATATTAATTAAATATATAATATATAAATATGGATTTATTTTTATTGCTGCTTTTTCCCCCTCTATTGGTCACTTCTCACTTAATCTGTCAATAAAATCAATAGGCAATATGTTAAATGACTCTGTAACCATATCATGTATTCATTTATTATCAATCTTTTTTTAAATGATTTGGTTTATCATCATTTAAGCAAATGTAGAAAATCAAAGTCAAAGCAGCACGAGAAGAGGTAGATTTTGCAAAATACAAAAGTACCTGATGATTTTAAATAATACCCCTCCATTATGATGTAACATAACATTATTTGTAGTATTTAACTAAAATTACCATTTTTTCTTATAAGAGATCATGTGGGTTTATTTACTAAACACCAAACTGATGTGATTTGAAATAGGAATTCCAAAATGTAGGCAAAACTATTAGACATGTAAAAATTCTCCAACTCAGCTCTTGTCACAGCTTGATTTTGTACTTTAGAATTCTGATTCTAGCTCATTACTAAATCATATTTAAAGAATAAGCTAATAGAATTTTCCAAATGAAAGTTGTTTTTTACTAGACACAAAATGTATTTTATTTAAAAAGAAATGCATGCACTTAATAGAAATTTTTTTTTCTGATTGTATTCTGCTATCTTTCAGTTCCAGGTTTGGCTCAGAATATCACAGTAAATAATAAGAATACTACTAATTCACTTAGTGTGAACTGGACAATACCAGCAGGGAAAGTGGATAATTACACAGTCATTCTGAGTGGAGACGTCAATAGAACATTCACAACTAATTCTACACAAGTGGATTTCACAGAATTACTGCCAGGCAGAAACTACTCCATCACTATACAGACAGTTAGTAGTAACTGCAGCCAGTCAGCAGCTCTAGTGATAGAGGCAACATGTGAGTATGATGGGATCATTGGGACAGAGCTATATCTTTATGTGGAAATCAAACAAACTGAATTCTAGTATACGTTTTAGGTTTTGTTATATTCAGATATCATGGGATAATTTGGCTTGAACTATATCGTTGTCAAGGTTATTAACTAAAGTAAAATTTCAATGTGATTTTCAAATGTATCATCAAAATAGCTGAACTTAAAAAATTGATCTAACTCAGCTATGCATCCAGTTCATCTACTTCGGCCATGAATTTGAAAATAAATTTGAATTCTCTCTTTAGTGAATAACCCTGTTAAATTCTGTAAATCCTACAATTTGAGTAACATTGGACTTTTTAGGAGAACTTGTGTTCATGTAGCATTGGATTCTTTCAGAATAATTGAATATAGAGTTAAATACATTATTTATACATATGTAATTAATTAATTAATTAATTGACTTTCTTATTTTTCTATTTCTTCATAGATCCGGCCTCTCCAGGTTCCTTAAACTTTACAAATATCGGAACAAACACCATTTCGTTGTCCCTGGGAGAACCAGTAAATATGGCCAATGTGACAAAGACTTTCAAAATAACTTACAGCAATTCTTTATCCTCTTGGACTGTGTCAGTAAACACATTAAATGCCACACTTCAGAACCTCACATCTGGGACTAATTACACAATTACTGTAGTAACAGTTGGTGCTCGGCAGTATCAGAGTTCTCCTGTGACCAGTTCCATCTACACAAGTAGGTTTACAGCTTTCTGTATGTTCTGCAATAGAACGTGTCACAACTATGATATAAATATGTGTATATTTTGTAGTACACTAAGAGGCACATATTTGCTGGATTTTTTTTGCACATTAAATGAGAAGATGGGACCAACAGAGGGAAAATATGAAGAGCAGAAAAAATATTAATTTAACTAGTATATATTAATTAAATATATAATATATAAATATGGATTTATTTTTATTGCTGCTTTTTTCCCCTCTATTGGTCACTTCTCACTTAATCTGTCAATAAAATCAATATTTAGTTATCATCCCCCACCATCAATTAATTAAAAGTCTAGTCCATAGCCGTTTTGCTTGTTTCATGATTCGACCATATGGTGCTTCGGAGTTGCGTAATTCTGATCACTCGCCGATTTCCCAAAATATAGACGAATGGCAAATTAATTTGAAACTGGAAGCACAAGTCTACTATTTAGGAGTAACGTATCCATTTTTTTTCAAGTTAATATAAATAAAGAAATAAAATGGATCGTGTTTTATTTTCTAACTCTAGAACCGATGCCGGTGAAACAGCTCAGAAATAATGGAACGACTACTGTATCTGTTTTCCTGATTTGGGGTCAACCTGATGAGTATATAAGTGATTACACCTACAGAGTACAAACAGCCAGCCCTTTATCTGTAGTGATAGATCAAAGAATGGCATCAAATCAACTCAATGTAACTAATCTGACACCCGGAGTAACATATACATTCACTGTATTTACAAGAGCGGCTGATAATGTCACTGAAAGTCAAGCTGTCTCATATACAACTTGCACAGGTGAGTGTAAACTGGTATTAAAGGGAATCGACATACAGACACATTACAATACAGAGTCTGACTGCTATTAGTCATTACAAGGTTATATCAAATGTGTGTTTAATTATGTTTGTCTTAAGCTGTATTTAGCAGGTGATGTTGACTTGAGGCAATAGAATTATGAATTCTGAATAATTAGTAATATTTAGAGACAAAATACATTTTGAATACATATTGTTGCATTGATGGTGTATATTTTATTTTTATTAAAACTTAACTTTTAATCTTTTCTTGTAAACATATACCTGTATCACATATTAAAAGTTTTAAAAAAATAGCTAGGATTAATTTACAAACCAAAAATCGGCAATATAGCCATTTGTTCCAAAGTTTTCTAAACGTTTTCTACAGACAACTGTCTACGTGCGTTTTGATTCTGCATCTTAAGCACTTATGGTGGGAGAGCTCATATTACGGCTCGTGTATTGTATTTGTAAATCTCCTCAGATACCTTAAACACATATTATTTAATTAGTACTTTTAATAAACCATACTTTTCTTTCCTCTTATCTCTTACCTGAGTTTCCCCTGGTGCCTTCTATTGGACTCTTCTACACAGGGATTGTTAAAGCAGAGGTGTACCTTCTACTTTACATATATATAAACATCTTCTTTCCATTTAGACTTAATTTATTAGATCAGATAGTTAGCTGACGCTCTTAGCCAATGAATTCCATCCAAAGATCAATGCCATTGATATCACTAATGTGGAAGCCGAACTTTTGCTTTACATACCTGCGTGAAGACGTACCAAACTGCAGATTCCAGGTGACCTAATTAATTGTGATATTATTGGAAAACAGTTTCTCTTAACATTGGGATAGAGCCATGAGACTCTTTGTACCATGAGCGCTACAGTACACTTTAGAGGGTTTGGTGATTAGAGAACCTCTGAAAATGAAGCAAAATGTTAATTTGTGAAATTTTTTAAATCTATAGGCAATATGTTAAATGACTCTGTAACCATATCATGTATTCATTTATTATCAATCTTTTTTTAAATGATTTGGTTTATCATCATTTAAGCAAATGTAGAAAATCAAAGTCAAAGCAGCACAAGAAGAGGTAGATTTTGCAAAATACAAATGTACCTGATGATTTTAAATAATACCCCTCCATTATGATGTAACATAACATTATTTGTAGTATTTAACTAAAATTACCATTTTTTTCTTATAAGAGATCATGTGGGTTTATTTACTAAACACCAAACTGATGTGATTTGAAATAGGAATTCCAAAATGTAGGCAAAACTATTAGACATGTAAAAATTCTCCAACTCAGCTCTTGTCACAGCTTGATTTTGTACTTTAGAATTCTGATTCTAGCTCATTACTAAATCATATTTAAAGAATAAGCTAATAGAATTTTCCAAATGAAAGTTGTTTTTTACTAGACACAAAATGTATTTTATTTAAAAAGAAATGCATGCACTTAATAGAAATTTTTTTTTCTGATTGTATTCTGCTATCTTTCAGTTCCAGGTTTGGCTCAGAATATCACAGTAAATAATAAGAATACTACTAATTCACTTAGTGTGAACTGGACAATACCAGCAGGGAAAGTGGATAATTACACAGTCATTCTGAGTGGAGACGTCAATAGAACATTCACAACTAATTCTACACAAGTGGATTTCACAGAATTACTGCCAGGCAGAAACTACTCCATCACTATACAGACAGTTAGTAGTAACTGCAGCCAGTCAGCAGCTCTAGTGATAGAGGCAACATGTGAGTATGATGGGATCATTGGGACAGAGCTATATCTTTATGTGGAAATCAAACAAACTGAATTCTAGTATACGTTTTAGGTTTTGTTATATTCAGATATCATGGGATAATTTGGCTTGAACTATATCGTTGTCAAGGTTATTAACTAAAGTAAAATTTCAAGGTGATTTTCAAATGTATCATCAAAATAGCTGAACTTAAAAAATTGATCTAACTCAGCTATGTATCCAGTTCATCTACTTCGGCCATGAATTTGAAAATAAATTTGAATTCTCTCTTTAGTGAATAACCCTGTTAAATTCTGTAAATCCTACAATTTGAGTAACATTGGACTTTTTAGTAGAACTTGTGTTCATGTAGCATTGGATTCTTTCAGGATAATTGAATATAGAGTTAAATACATTATTTATACATATGTAATTAATTAAATAATTAATTAATTGACTTTCTTATTTTTCTATTTCTTCATAGATCCGGCCTCTCCAGGTTCCTTAAACTTTACAAATATCGGAACAAACACCATTTCGTTGTCCCTGGGAGAACCAGTAAATATGACCAATGTGACAAAGACTTTCAAGATAACTTACAGCAATTCTTTATCCTCTTGGACTGTGTCAGTAAACACATTAAATGCCACACTTCAGAACCTCACATCTGGGACTAATTACACAATTACTGTAGTAACAGTTGGTGCTCGGCAGTATCAGAGTTCTCCGGTGACCAGTTCCATCTACACAAGTATGTTTACAGCATTCTGTATGTTCTGCAATAGAACGTTTCACAACTATGATATAAATATGTGTATATTTTGTAGTACACTAAGAGGCACATATTTGCTGGATTTTTTTTGCACATTAAATGAGAAGATGGGACCAACAGAGGGAAAATATGAAGAGCAGAAAAAATATTAATTTAACTAGTATATATTAATTAAATATATAATATATAAATATGGATTTATTTTTATTGCTGCTTTTTTCCCCTCTATTGGTCACTTCTCACTTAATCTGTCAATAAAATAAATATTTAGTTACCATCCCCCACCATCAATTAATTAAAAGTCTAGTCCATTGCCGTTTTGTTTGTTTCATGATTCGACCATATGGTGCTTCGGAGTTGCGTAATTCTGATCACTCGCCGATTTCCCAAAATATAGACGAATGGCAAATTAATTTGAAACTGGAAGCACAAGTCTACTATTTAGGAGTAATGTATCCATTTTTTTTCAAGTTAACATAAATAAAGAAATAAAATGGATCGTGTTTTATTTTCTAACTCTAGAACCGATGCCGGTGAAACAGCTCAGAAATAATGGAACGACTACTGTATCTGTTTTCCTGATTTGGGGTCAACCTGATGAGTATAGAAGTGATTACACCTACAGAGTACAAACAGCCAGCCCTTTATCTGTAGTGATAGATCAAAGAACGGCATCAAATCAACTCAATGTAACTAATCTGACACCTGGAGTAACATATACATTCACTGTATTTACAAGAGCGGCTGATAATGTCACTGAAAGTCAAGCTGTCTCATATACAACCTGCACAGGTGAGTGTAAACTGGTATTAAAGGGAATCGACATACAGACACATTACAATACAGAGTCTGACTGCTATTAGTCATTACAAGGTTATATCAAATGTGTGTTTAATTATGTTTGTCTTAAGCTGTATTTAGCAGGTGATGTTGACTTGAGGCAATAGAATTATGAATTCTGAATAATTAGTAATATTTAGAGGTGAAATACAAAATACATTTTTAATACATATTGTTGCATTGATGGTGTATATTTTATTTTTTATTAAAACGTAACTTTTAATCTTTTCTTGTAAACATATACCTGTATCACATATTAAAAGTTTTAAAAAATAGCTAGGATTAATTTACAAACCAAAAATCGGCAATATCGCCATTTGTTCCAAAGTTTTCTAAACGTTTTCTACAGACAACTGTCTACGTGCATTTTGATTCTGCATCTTAAGCACTTATGGTGGGAGAGCTCATATTACGGCTCGTGTATTGTATTTGTAAATCTCCTCAGATACCTTAAACACATATTATTTAATTAGTACTTTTAATATACATACTTTTCTTTCCTCTTATCTCTTACCTGAGTTTCCCCTGGTGCCTTCTATTGGACTCTTCTACACAGGGATTGTTAAAGCAGAGGTGTACCTTCTACTTTACATATATATAAACATCTTCTTTCCATTTAGACTTAATTTATTAGATCAGATAGTTAGCTGACGCTCTTAGCCAATGAATTCCATCCAAAGATCAATGCCATTGATATCACTAATGTGGAAGCCGAACTTTTGCTTTACATACCTGCGTGAAGACGTACCAAACTGCAGATTCCAGGTGACCTAATTAATTGTGATATTATTGGAAAACAGTTTCTCTTAACATTGGGATAGAGCCATGAGACTCTTTGTACCATGAGCGCTACAGTACACTTTAGAGGGTTTGGTGATTAGAGAACCTCTGAAAATGAAGCAAAATGTTAATTTGTGAAATTTTTTAAATCTATAGGCAATATGTTAAATGACTCTGTAACCATATCATGTATTCATTTATTATCAATCTTTTTTTAAATGATTTGGTTTATCATCATTTAAGCAAATGTAGAAAATCAAAGTCAAAGCAGCACAAGAAGAGGTAGATTTTGCAAAATACAAATGTACCTGATGATTTTAAATAATACCCCTCCATTATGATGTAACATAACATTATTTGTAGTATTTAACTAAAATTACCATTTTTTTCTTATAAGAGATCATGTGGGTTTATTTACTAAACACCAAACTGATGTGATTTGAAATAGGAATTCCAAAATGTAGGCAAAACTATTAGACATGTAAAAATTCTCCAACTCAGCTCTTGTCACAGCTTGATTTTGTACTTTAGAATTCTGATTCTAGCTCATTACTAAATCATATTTAAAGAATAAGCTAATAGAATTTTCCAAATGAAAGTTGTTTTTTACTAGACACAAAATGTATTTTATTTAAAAAGAAATGCATGCACTTAATAGAATTTTTTTTTCTGATTGTATTCTGCTATCTTTCAGTTCCAGGTTTGGCTCAGAATATCACAGTAAATAATAAGAATACTACTAATTCACTTAGTGTGAACTGGACAATACCAGCAGGGAAAGTGGATTATTTCATAGTCATTCTGAGTGGAGACGTCAATAGAACATTCACAACTAATTCTACACAAGTGGATTTCACAGAATTACTGCCAGGCAGAAACTACTCCATCACTATACAGACAGTTAGTAGTAACTGCAGCCAGTCAGCAGCTCTAGTGATAGAGGCAACATGTGAGTATGATGGGATCATTGGGACAGAGCTATATCTTTATGTGGAAATCAAACAAACTGAATTCTAGTATACGTTTTAGGTTTTGTTATATTCAGATATCATGGGATAATTTGGCTTGAACTATATTGTTGTCAAGGTTATTAACTAAAGTAAAATTTCAAGGTGATTTTCAAATGTATCATCAAAATAGCTGAACTTAAAAAATTGATCTAACTCAGCTATGCATCCAGTTCATCTACTTCGGCCATGAATTTGAAAATAAATTTGAATTCTCTCTTTAGTGAATAACCCTGTTAAATTCTGTAAATCCTACAATTTGAGTAACATTGGACTTTTTAGTAGAACTTGTGTTCATGTAGCATTGGATTCTTTCAGGATAATTGAATATAGAGTTAAATACATTATTTATACATATGTAATTAATTAATTAATTAATTGACTTTCTTATTTTTCTATTTCTTCATAGACCCGGCCTCTCCAGGTTCCTTAAACTTTACAAATATCGGAACAAACACCATTTCGTTGTCCCTGGGAGAACCAGTAAATATGACCAATGTGACAAAGACTTTCAAGATAACTTACAGCAATTCTTTATCCTCTTGGACTGTGTCAGTAAACACATTAAATGCCACACTTCAGAACCTCACATCTGGGACTAATTACACAATTACTGTAGTAACAGTTGGTGCTCGGCAGTATCAGAGTTCTCCGGTGACCAGTTCCATCTACACAAGTATGTTTACAGCATTCTGTATGTTCTGCAATAGAACGTTTCACAACTATGATATAAATATGTGTATATTTTGTAGTACACTAAGAGGCACATATTTGCTGGATTTTTTTTGCACATTAAATGAGAAGATGGGACCAACAGAGGGAAAATATGAAGAGCAGAAAAAATATTAATTTAACTAGTATATATTAATTAAATATATAATATATAAATATGGATTTATTTTTATTGCTGCTTTTTTCCCCTCTATTGGTCACTTCTCACTTAATCTGTCAATAAAATAAATATTTAGTTACCATCCCCCACCATCAATTAATTAAAAGTCTAGTCCATTGCCGTTTTGTTTGTTTCATGATTCGACCATATGGTGCTTCGGAGTTGCGTAATTCTGATCACTCGCCGATTTCCCAAAATATAGACGAATGGCAAATTAATTTGAAACTGGAAGCACAAGTCTACTATTTAGGAGTAATGTATCCATTTTTTTTCAAGTTAACATAAATAAAGAAATAAAATGGATCGTGTTTTATTTTCTAACTCTAGAACCGATGCCGGTGAAACAGCTCAGAAATAATGGAACGACTACTGTATCTGTTTTCCTGATTTGGGGTCAACCTGATGAGTATAGAAGTGATTACACCTACAGAGTACAAACAGCCAGCCCTTTATCTGTAGTGATAGATCAAAGAACGGCATCAAATCAACTCAATGTAACTAATCTGACACCCGGTGTAACATATACATTCACTGTATTTACAAGAGCGGCTGATAATGTCACTGAAAGTCAAGCTGTCTCATATACAACCTGCACAGGTGAGTGTAAACTGGTATTAAAGGGAATCGACATACAGACACATTACAATACAGAGTCTGAATGCTATTAGTCATTACAAGGTTATATCAAATGTGTGTTTAATTATGTTTGTCTTAAGCTGTATTTAGCAGGTGATGTTGACTTGAGGCAATAGAATTATGAATTCTGAATAATTAGTAATATTTAGAGGTGAAATACAAAATACATTTTTAATACATATTGTTGCATTGATGGTGTATATTTTATTTTTTATTAAAACTTAACTTTTAATCTTTTCTTGTAAACATATACCTGTATCACATATTAAAAGTTTTAAAAAATAGCTAGGATTAATTTACAAACCAAAAATCGGCAATATCGCCATTTGTTCCAAAGTTTTCTAAACGTTTTCTACAGACAACTGTCTACGTGCATTTTGATTCTGCATCTTAAGCACTTATGGTGGGAGAGCTCATATTACGGCTCGTGTATTGTATTTGTAAATCTCCTCAGATACCTTAAACACATATTATTTAATTAGTACTTTTAATAAACCATACTTTTCTTTCCTCTTATCTCTTACCTGAGTTTCCCCTGGTGCCTTCTATTGGACTCTTCTACACAGGGATTGTTAAAGCAGAGGTGTACCTTCTACTTTACATATATATAAACATCTTCTTTCCATTTAGACTTAATTTATTAGATCAGATAGTTAGCTGACGCTCTTAGCCAATGAATTCCATCCAAAGATCAATGCCATTGATATCACTAATGTGGAAGCCGAACTTTTGCTTTACATACCTGCGTGAAGACGTACCAAACTGCAGATTCCAGGTGACCTAATTAATTGTGATATTATTGGAAAACAGTTTCTCTTAACATTGGGATAGAGCCATGAGACTCTTTGTACCATGAGCGCTACAGTACACTTTAGAGGGTTTGGTGATTAGAGAACCTCTGAAAATGAAGCAAAATGTTAATTTGTGAAATTTTTTAAATCTATAGGCAATATGTTAAATGACTCTGTAACCATATCATGTATTCATTTATTATCAATCTTTTTTTAAATGATTTGGTTTATCATCATTTAAGCAAATGTAGAAAATCAAAGTCAAAGCAGCACAAGAAGAGGTAGATTTTGCAAAATACAAATGTACCTGATGATTTTAAATAATACCCCTCCATTATGATGTAACATAACATTATTTGTAGTATTTAACTAAAATTACCATTTTTTCTTATAAGAGATCATGTGGGTTTATTTACTAAACACCAAACTGATGTGATTTGAAATAGGAATTCCAAAATTTAGGCAAAACTATTAGACATGTAAAAATTCTCCAACTCAGCTCTTGTCACAGCTTGATTCTGTACTTTAGAATTCTGATTCTAGCTCATTACTAAATCATATTTAAAGAATAAGCTAATAGAATTTTCCAAATGAAAGTTGTTTTTTACTAGACACAAAATGTATTTTATTTAAAAAGAAATGCATGCACTTAATAGAAATGTTTTTTCTGATTGTATTCTGCTATCTTTCAGTTCCAGGTTTGGCTCAGAATATCACAGTAAATAATAAGGATACGACTAATTCACTCAGTGTGAACTGGACAATACCAGCAGGGAAAGTGGATTATTTCACAGTCATTCTGAGTGGAGACGTCAATAGAACATTCACAACTAATTCTACACAAGTGGATTTCACAGAATTACTGCCAGGCAGAAACTACTCAATCACTATACAGACAGTTAGTAGTAACTGCAGCCAGTCAGCAGCTCCAGTGATAGAGGCAACATGTGAGTATGATAGGATCAATGGGACAAAGCTATATCTTTATGTGGAAATCAAACAAACTGAATTCTAGTATACGTTTTAGGTTTTGTTATATTCAGATATCATGGGATAATTTGACTTGAACTATATCGTTGTCAAGGTTATTAACTAAAGTAAAATTTCAAGGTGATTTTCAAATGTATCATCAAAATAGCTGAACTTAAAAAAATGATCTAACTCAGCTATGCATCCAGTTCATCTACTTCAGCCATGAATTTGAAAATAAATTTGAATTCTCTCTTTAGTGAATAACCCTGTTAAATTCTGTAAATCCTACAATTTGAGTAACATTGGACTTTTTAGGAGAACTTGTGTTCATGTAGCATTGGATTCTTTCAGGATAATTGAATATAGAGTTAAATACATTATTTATACATATGTAATTAATTAATTAATTAATTGACTTTCTTATTTTTCTATTTCTTCATAGACCCGGCCTCTCCAGGTTCCTTAAACTTTACAAATATCGGAACAAACACCATTTCGTTGTCCCTGGGAGAACCAGTAAATATGACCAATGTGACAAAGACTTTCAAGATAACTTACAGCAATTCTTTATCCTCTTGGACTGTGTCAGTAAACACATTAAATGCCACACTTCAGAACCTCACATCTGGGACTAATTACACAATTACTGTAGTAACAGTTGGTGCTCGGCAGTATCAGAGTTCTCCTGTGACCAGTTCCATCTACACAAGTATGTTTACAGCATTCTGTATGTTCTGCAATAGAACGTGTCACAACTATGATATAAATATGTGTATATTTTGTAGTACACTAAGAGGCACATATTTGCTGGATTTTTTTTGCACATTAAATGAGAAGATGGGACAAACAGAGGGAAAATATGAAGAGCAGAAAAAATATTAATTTAACTAGTAGATATTAATTAAATATATAATATATAAATATGGATTTATTTTTATTGCTGCTTTTTTCCCCTCTATTGGTCACTTCTCACTTAATCTGTCAATAAAATAAATATTTAGTTACCATCCCCCACCATCAATTAATTAAAAGTCTAGTCCATTGCCGTTTTGTTTGTTTCATGATTCGACCATATGGTGCTTCGGAGTTGCGTAATTCTGATGACTCGCCGATTTCCCAAAATATAGACGAATGGCAAATTAATTTGAAACTGGAAGCACAAGTCTACTATTTAGGAGTAATGTATCCATTTTTTTTCAAGTTAACATAAATAAAGAAATAAAATGGATCGTGTTTTATTTTCTAACTCTAGAACCGATGCCGGTGAAACAGCTCAGAAATAATGGAACGACTACTGTATCTGTTTTCCTGATTTGGGGTCAACCTGATGAGTATAGAAGTGATTACACCTACAGAGTACAAACAGCCAGCCCTTTATCTGTAGTGATAGATCAAAGAACGGCATCAAATCAACTCAATGTAACTAATCTGACACCCGGAGTAACATATACATTCACTGTATTTACAAGAGCGGCTGATAATGTCACTGAAAGTCAAGCTGTCTCATATACAACCTGCACAGGTGAGTGTAAACTGGTATTAAAGGGAATCGACATACAGACACATTACAATACAGAGTCTGAATGCTATTAGTCATTACAAGGTTATATCAAATGTGTGTTTAATTATGTTTGTCTTAAGCTGTATTTAGCAGGTGATGTTGACTTGAGGCAATAGAATTATGAATTCTGAATAATTATTAATATTTATTTTTATTAAAACTTAACTTTTAATCTTTTCTTGTAAACATATACCTGTATCACATATTAAAAGTTTTAAAAAATAGCTAGGATTAATCTACAAACCAAAAATCGGCAATATCGCCATTTGTTCCAAAGTTTTCTAAACGTTTTCTACAGACAACTGTCTACGTGCGTTTTGATTCTGCATCTTAAGCACTTATGGTGGGAGAGCTCATATTACGGCTCGTGTATTGTATTTGTAAATCTCCTCAGATACCTTAAACACATATTATTTAATTAGTACTTTTAATAAACCATACTTTTCTTTCCTCTTATCTCTTACCTGAGTTTCCCCTGGTGCCTTCTATTGGACTCTTCTACACAGGGATTGTTAAAGCAGAGGTGTACCTTCTACTTTACATATATATAAACATCTTCTTTCCATTTAGACTTAATTTATTAGATCAGATAGTTAGCTGACGCTCTTAGCCAATGAATTCCATCCAAAGATCAATGCCATTGATATCACTAATGTGGAAGCCGAACTTTTGCTTTACATACCTGCGTGAAGACGTACCAAACTGCAGATTCCAGGTGACCTAATTAATTGTGATATTATTGGAAAACAGTTTCTCTTAACATTGGGATAGAGCCATGAGACTCTTTGTACCATGAGCGCTACAGTACACTTTAGAGGGTTTGGTGATTAGAGAACCTCTGAAAATGAAGCAAAATGTTAATTTGTGAAATTTTTTAAATCTATAGGCAATATGTTAAATGACTCTGTAACCATATCATGTATTCATTTATTATCAATCTTTTTTTAAATGATTTGGTTTATCATCATTTAAGCAAATGTAGAAAATCAAAGTCAAAGCAGCACAAGAAGAGGTAGATTTTGCAAAATACAAATGTACCTGATGATTTTAAATAATACCCCTCCATTATGATGTAACATAACATTATTTGTAGTATTTAACTAAAATTACCATTTTTTCTTATAAGAGATCATGTGGGTTTATTTACTAAACACCAAACTGATGTGATTTGAAATAGGAATTCCAAAATTTAGGCAAAACTATTAGACATGTAAAAATTCTCCAACTCAGCTCTTGTCACAGCTTGATTCTGTACTTTAGAATTCTGATTCTAGCTCATTACTAAATCATATTTAAAGAATAAGCTAATAGAATTTTCCAAATGAAAGTTGTTTTTTACTAGACACAAAATGTATTTTATTTAAAAAGAAATGCATGCACTTAATAGAAATGTTTTTTCTGATTGTATTCTGCTATCTTTCAGTTCCAGGTTTGGCTCAGAATATCACAGTAAATAATAAGGATACGACTAATTCACTCAGTGTGAACTGGACAATACCAGCAGGGAAAGTGGATTATTTCACAGTCATTCTGAGTGGAGACGTCAATAGAACATTCACAACTAATTCTACACAAGTGGATTTCACAGAATTACTGCCAGGCAGAAACTACTCAATCACTATACAGACAGTTAGTAGTAACTGCAGCCAGTCAGCAGCTCCAGTGATAGAGGCAACATGTGAGTATGATAGGATCAATGGGACAAAGCTATATCTTTATGTGGAAATCAAACAAACTGAATTCTAGTATACGTTTTAGGTTTTGTTATATTCAGATATCATGGGATAATTTGACTTGAACTATATCGTTGTCAAGGTTATTAACTAAAGTAAAATTTCAAGGTGATTTTCAAATGTATCATCAAAATAGCTGAACTTAAAAAAATGATCTAACTCAGCTATGCATCCAGTTCATCTACTTCAGCCATGAATTTGAAAATAAATTTGAATTCTCTCTTTAGTGAATAACCCTGTTAAATTCTGTAAATCCTACAATTTGAGTAACATTGGACTTTTTAGGAGAACTTGTGTTCATGTAGCATTGGATTCTTTCAGGATAATTGAATATAGAGTTAAATACATTATTTATACATATGTAATTAATTAATTAATTAATTGACTTTCTTATTTTTCTATTTCTTCATAGACCCGGCCTCTCCAGGTTCCTTAAACTTTACAAATATCGGAACAAACACCATTTCGTTGTCCCTGGGAGAACCAGTAAATATGACCAATGTGACAAAGACTTTCAAGATAACTTACAGCAATTCTTTATCCTCTTGGACTGTGTCAGTAAACACATTAAATGCCACACTTCAGAACCTCACATCTGGGACTAATTACACAATTACTGTAGTAACAGTTGGTGCTCGGCAGTATCAGAGTTCTCCTGTGACCAGTTCCATCTACACAAGTATGTTTACAGCATTCTGTATGTTCTGCAATAGAACGTGTCACAACTATGATATAAATATGTGTATATTTTGTAGTACACTAAGAGGCACATATTTGCTGGATTTTTTTTGCACATTAAATGAGAAGATGGGACAAACAGAGGGAAAATATGAAGAGCAGAAAAAATATTAATTTAACTAGTAGATATTAATTAAATATATAATATATAAATATGGATTTATTTTCATTGCTGCTTTTTTCCCCTCTATTGGTCACTTCTCACTTAATCTGTCAATAAAATAAATATTTAGTTACCATCCCCCACCATCAATTAATTAAAAGTCTAGTCCATTGCCGTTTTGTTTGTTTCATGATTCGACCATATGGTGCTTCGGAGTTGCGTAATTCTGATGACTCGCCGATTTCCCAAAATATAGACGAATGGCAAATTAATTTGAAACTGGAAGCACAAGTCTACTATTTAGGAGTAATGTATCCATTTTTTTTCAAGTTAACATAAATAAAGAAATAAAATGGATCGTGTTTTATTTTCTAACTCTAGAACCGATGCCGGTGAAACAGCTCAGAAATAATAGAACGACTACTCTATCTGTTTTCCTGATTTGGGGTCAACCTGATGAGTATAGAAGTGATTACACCTACAGAGTACAAACAGCCAGCCCTTTATCTGTAGTGATAGATCAAAGAACGGCATCAAATCAACTCAATGTAACTAATCTGACACCCGGTGTAACATATACATTCACTGTATTTACAAGAGCGGCTGATAATGTCACTGAAAGTCAAGCTGTCTCATATACAACCTGCACAGGTGAGTGTAAACTGGTATTAAAGGGAATCGACATACAGACACATTACAATACAGAGTCTGAATGCTATTAGTCATTACAAGGTTATATCAAATGTGTGTTTAATTATGTTTGTCTTAAGCTGTATTTAGCAGGTGATGTTGACTTGAGGCAATAGAATTATGAATTCTGAATAATTAGTAATATTTATTTTTATTAAAACTTAACTTTTAATCTTTTCTTGTAAACATATACCTGTATCACATATTAAAAGTTTTAAAAAATAGCTAGGATTAATCTACAAACCAAAAATCGGCAATATCGCCATTTGTTCCAAAGTTTTCTAAACGTTTTCTACAGACAACTGTCTACGTGCGTTTTGATTCTGCATCTTAAGCACTTATGGTGGGAGAGCTCATATTACGGCTCGTGTATTGTATTTGTAAATCTCCTCAGATACCTTAAACACATATTATTTAATTAGTACTTTTAATAAACCATACTTTTCTTTCCTCTTATCTCTTACCTGAGTTTCCCCTGGTGCCTTCTATTGGACTCTTCTACACAGGGATTGTTAAAGCAGAGGTGTACCTTCTACTTTACATATATATAAACATCTTCTTTCCATTTAGACTTAATTTATTAGATCAGATAGTTAGCTGACGCTCTTAGCCAATGAATTCCATCCAAAGATCAATGCCATTGATATCACTAATGTGGAAGCCGAACTTTTGCTTTACATACCTGCGTGAAGACGTACCAAACTGCAGATTCCAGGTGACCTAATTAATTGTGATATTATTGGAAAACAGTTTCTCTTAACATTGGGATAGAGCCATGAGACTCTTTGTACCATGAGCGCTACAGTACACTTTAGAGGGTTTGGTGATTAGAGAACCTCTGAAAATGAAGCAAAATGTTAATTTGTGAAATTTTTTAAATCTATAGGCAATATGTTAAATGACTCTGTAACCATATCATGTATTCATTTATTATCAATCTTTTTTTAAATGATTTGGTTTATCATCATTTAAGCAAATGTAGAAAATCAAAGTCAAAGCAGCACAAGAAGAGGTAGATTTTGCAAAATACAAATGTACCTGATGATTTTAAATAATACCCCTCCATTATGATGTAACATAACATTATTTGTAGTATTTAACTAAAATTACCATTTTTTCTTATAAGAGATCATGTGGGTTTATTTACTAAACACCAAACTGATGTGATTTGAAATAGGAATTCCAAAATTTAGGCAAAACTATTAGACATGTAAAAATTCTCCAACTCAGCTCTTGTCACAGCTTGATTCTGTACTTTAGAATTCTGATTCTAGCTCATTACTAAATCATATTTAAAGAATAAGCTAATAGAATTTTCCAAATGAAAGTTGTTTTTTACTAGACACAAAATGTATTTTATTTAAAAAGAAATGCATGCACTTAATAGAAATGTTTTTTCTGATTGTATTCTGCTATCTTTCAGTTCCAGGTTTGGCTCAGAATATCACAGTAAATAATAAGGATACGACTAATTCACTCAGTGTGAACTGGACAATACCAGCAGGGAAAGTGGATTATTTCACAGTCATTCTGAGTGGAGACGTCAATAGAACATTCACAACTAATTCTACACAAGTGGATTTCACAGAATTACTGCCAGGCAGAAACTACTCAATCACTATACAGACAGTTAGTAGTAACTGCAGCCAGTCAGCAGCTCCAGTGATAGAGGCAACATGTGAGTATGATAGGATCAATGGGACAAAGCTATATCTTTATGTGGAAATCAAACAAACTGAATTCTAGTATACGTTTTAGGTTTTGTTATATTCAGATATCATGGGATAATTTGACTTGAACTATATCGTTGTCAAGGTTATTAACTAAAGTAAAATTTCAAGGTGATTTTCAAATGTATCATCAAAATAGCTGAACTTAAAAAAATGATCTAACTCAGCTATGCATCCAGTTCATCTACTTCAGCCATGAATTTGAAAATAAATTTGAATTCTCTCTTTAGTGAATAACCCTGTTAAATTCTGTAAATCCTACAATTTGAGTAACATTGGACTTTTTAGGAGAACTTGTGTTCATGTAGCATTGGATTCTTTCAGGATAATTGAATATAGAGTTAAATACATTATTTATACATATGTAATTAATTAATTAATTAATTGACTTTCTTATTTTTCTATTTCTTCATAGATCCGGCCTCTCCAGGTTCCTTAAACTTTACAAATATCGGAACAAACACCATTTCGTTGTCCCTGGGAGAACCAGTAAATATGACCAATGTGACAAAGACTTTCAAGATAACTTACAGCAATTCTTTATCCTCTTGGACTGTGTCAGTAAACACATTAAATGCCACACTTCAGAACCTCACATCTGGGACTAATTACACAATTACTGTAGTAACAGTTGTTGCTCGGCAGTATCAGAGTTCTCCGGTGACCAGTTCCATCTACACAAGTATGTTTACAGCATTCTGAATGTTCTGCAATAGAACGTGTCACAACTATGATATAAATATGTGTATATTTTGTAGTACACCAAGAGGCACATATTTGCTGGATTTTTTTTGCACATTAAATGAGAAGATGGGACCAACAGAGGGAAAATATGAAGAGCAGAAAAAATATTAATTTAACTAGTAGATATTAATTAAATATATAATATATAAATATGCATTTATTTTCATTGCTGCTTTTTCCCCTCTATTGGCTTACCACTAACTGTCGCCACAAAAAACAAACATGTAGTTTACCATCCCCACCATCAATTAATTAAAAGTCTAGTCCATTGCCGCTTTGTTTGTTCTTCATGATTCAATCACCATATGGTGCTCGGAGTTGCGAATTTGATGACTCACTGATTTCCCAAAATATAGACTAATGGTAAAATTAATTTGAAACTGAAGCACAAGTCTACTATTTAGGAGGGTAATGCATCCATTTCTTTTTTTCTAAGCAACATAAATAAAGAAATAAAATGGACGTGTTTTTTTTCTAACTCTAGAACCCATGCCAGTGAAACAGCTCGGAAATAATGGAACAACTACTGTATCTGTTTTCCTGATTTGGAATCAACCTGATGAGTATAGAAGTGATTACACCCACAGAGTACAAACAGCCAGCCCCTTTATCTGTAGTGATATCAAAGAACGGCATCAAATCAACCCAATGTAACTAATCTGACACCCGAGTAACATATACATTCACTGTATTTACAAGAGCCGCTGATAATGTCACTGAAAAGTCAAGCTGTCTCATATATACAACCCGCACAGGTGAGTGTAAACTGGTATTGTAAAGGAATCATATACAGACACATTACAATACATACAGAGTCTGAATGCTTAGTCATTACAAGGTTATATCATGTCAATGTCGTCTTGTTGTATTTAGTAGGTGATGTTGACTTGAGGCAATAGAATTATGAAATTTGGAATAATTATTACTATTTATTTTTATTAAAACTTAACTTTAATCTTTTCTTGTAAACATATACCTGTATCACATATTAAAAGTTTTAAAAAATAGCTAGGATTAATTAACAAACCAAAAATCGGCAATATAGCCATTTGTTCCAAAGTTTTCTAAACGTTTTCTACAGACAACTGTCTATGTGCGTTTTGATTCTGCATCTTAAGCACTTATGGTGGGAGAGCTCATATTACGGCTCGTGTATTGTATTTGTAAATCTCCTCAGATACCTTAAACACATATTATTTAATTAGTACTTTTAATAAACCATACTTTTCTTTCCTCTTATCTCTTACCTGAGTTTCGTCTCGTGCCTGCTATGGGACACTTCTACACAGGGATTGTTAAAGCAGAGGTGTACCTTCTACATTACATATATATATATATTCATCTTCTTTCCATTTAGACTTAATTTATTAGATCAGATAGTTAGCTGACGCTCTTAGCCAATGAATTCCATCCAAAGATCAATGCCATTGATATCACTAATGTGGAAGCCGAACTTTTGCTTTACATACCTGCGTGAAGACGTACCAAACTGCAGATTCCAGGTGACCTAATTAATTGTGATATTATTGGAAAACAGTTTCTCTTAACATTGGGATAGAGCCATGAGACTCTTTGTACCATGAGCGCTACAGTACACTTTAGAGGGTTTGGTGATTAGAGAACCTCTGAAAATGAAGCAAAATGTTAATTTGTGAAATTTTTTAAATCTATAGGCAATATGTTAAATGACTCTGTAACCATATCATGTATTCATTTATTATCAATCTTTTTTTAAATGATTTGGTTTATCATCATTTAAGCAAATGTAGAAAATCAAAGTCAAAGCAGCACAAGAAGAGGTAGATTTTGCAAAATACAAATGTACCTGATGATTTTAAATAATACCCCTCCATTATGATGTAACATAACATTATTTGTAGTATTTAACTAAAATTACCATTTTTTCTTATAAGAGATCATGTGGGTTTATTTACTAAACACCAAACTGATGTGATTTGAAATAGGAATTCCAAAATGTAGGCAAAACTATTAGACATGTAAAAATTCTCCAACTCAGCTCTTGTCACAGCTTGATTTTGTACTTTAGAATTCTGATTCTAGCTCATTACTAAATCATATTTAAAGAATAAGCTAATAGAATTTTCCAAATGAAAGTTGTTTTTTACTAGACACAAAATGTATTTTATTTAAAAAGAAATGCATGCACTTAATAGAAAAAAATTTTTCTGATTGTATTCTGCTATCTTTCAGTTCCAGGTTTGGCTCAGAATATCACAGTAAATAATAAGAATACTACTAATTCACTTAGTGTGAACTGGACAATACCAGCAGGGAAAGTGGATTATTTCATAGTCATTCTGAGTGGAGACGTCAATAGAACATTCACAACTAATTCTACACAAGTGGATTTCACAGAATTACTGCCAGGCAGAAACTACTCCATCACTATACAGACAGTTAGTAGTAACTGCAGCCAGTCAGCAGCTCTAGTGATAGAGGCAACATGTGAGTATGATGGGATCATTGGGACAGAGCTATATCTTTATGTGGAAATCAAACAAACTGAATTCTAGTATACGTTTTAGGTTTTGTTATATTCAGATATCATGGGATAATTTGGCTTGAACTATATCGTTGTCAAGGTTATTAACTAAAGTAAAATTTCAATGTGATTTTCAAATGTATCATCAAAATAGCTGAACTTAAAAAATTGATCTAACTCAGCTATGCATCCAGTTCATCTACTTCGGCCATGAATTTGAAAATAAATTTGAATTCTCTCTTTAGTGAATAACCCTGTTAAATTCTGTAAATCCTACAATTTGAGTAACATTGGACTTTTTAGGAGAACTTGTGTTCATGTAGCATTGGATTCTTTCAGGATAATTGAATATAGAGTTAAATACATTATTTATACATATGTAATTAATTAATT
Source organism: Pelobates cultripes (assembly GCA_933207985.1). Classification (NCBI taxonomy): domain Eukaryota; kingdom Metazoa; phylum Chordata; class Amphibia; order Anura; family Pelobatidae; genus Pelobates; species Pelobates cultripes. The sequence continues at coordinate 79,412,880 of OW240919.1, read as the reverse complement.
AATTAATT
>OW240919.1:79193360-79408410 GCA_933207985.1 Pelobates cultripes | reverse complement strand
TTATCTTCCAGATCGCAAATTAGTTATTTGGTCTGTAGAGGGCAGTCTTGTCCCACTAAACATGCCTATCCAGGAAAGAGTTAACTTTTTCCTGGTGGCTATTTTGACGTCATTTTGGCCTATCTAGATAGTGGCTATAACTTACATATCCTTCAAAGATCAAAGGGGTTCTTAAATTTTGTCCAGACTTAGCGTCTGCAATTCCTGCCATAATTTCTGATATGACAGATCATGAACTAAGTTTACCCTTTTCCATACAATGGTACCTTATATATATATATATATATATATATATATAGACAGTTAAATATTAAATTTATTTAATCTTCTCTGTCACAATTGTCTGGGTTTAGATTTGATTATATTCTTTTAGCATTAGACAGTCTGTCCAACCCCCTTCCTTATCACTTGTTTATACTATGCATTCCTTAGCTCTGGCAAAGAGGCCAGTCTTACAGAAAGAAATCTAGTGTCTTCTTTGTTAATTTGAAATAACAAAATGGAGTCTGGTCTGTTCAGAGTGACTCAGAATATACACTTTTAGTTTCTATCATAGCACAAGATGTCTGCCGATATAAATACTCTGACAGTATGTAATGTTAGCTTTGAAATAAGGATGTGCGTGTGTGTGTGTGTGTGTGTAGTATTGGTATTTGAGTAAAGAGGTGTGTTTCTCTATAAATTTGGATGTGGGTAATGTTTGTATGTAAAATTTGTGTTAGCTTGTGTTTGAATGTTGTGGTGGTGTTTGCTTAGATCAGAGGTAGGCAACCTATGGCATGTATGCCATGCACGGCACTTGAGGTGTCTTTGCACGGCACTCAAGGCTGCTAGAGTCAAACAGGGTCTGGCCTATCAGGAGTCCCAGTACAACTTCAGATATCTGCTAATACGAAAAGGTGGTGAAGGAAAATCCTCAATTTATGCATTGCACCACTTGTGAATGGGAATCCCCACTGGAGTAGAGCAGCCCCCAGCTGCTGTTGCAGCTCCTGTACTTGACCTTTACCTGGCCATCATAGTCCCCACTGGACTCCAGGGAAGCCACCCACACTGCTAGATATACACAAAAATGCAGAATAACCCTCCCCTCATACAAATAATACAAACAGCCCACACACAATCCGCACAAACGCAATACAACTAACAATCTACATACATGCACACAACCCCACATGCAGGCTTTTAAATACAATACCCCAAACAATCCCACACATACACCCACACACACACACACACACACAAACACACTATGTGATATTTCCATCCACACATACAATTCCACAAGCAGCCCCAATACACATCCCACATTCCTAGGGACATGATACCAAAAATGAACATATACAATATAATAGCTCATATACACACAAATACAACAATAAAAGCAACAGCAGTATAAATAACACAAGCAGAATATGGCAACATACACACCTCAATTTAAAAAATAGGACCGGCACGTTACGGGCCATCAGAATCTTATTTCGGCACAGTTCTGCTAAAAGGTTGCCTACCCCTGGCTTAGATTTATGCACATACATACATACACACTGACACATGCACACACCTTGACACATGCATTCACTGACACAGATATACGCACTAACATATACACACCCTGACACATAGATACACACACTGAAATATACACAATTTGACACAGATATAAATTGATACATACACGCACACACAAAATCGGACATACACATAGGCAAGAAAATAACATACATGTTAAAAATTTTTTATATTTGCAGGCACCCTCTTGTTAGCTTATCTTTGTGTCCAGGGAGGTGGTTTGCCTGAGGGTCAGCTGGCCAAGGCTGATGGGAGTAAGTGTGAGGCTCATTCCTGCTTCTTTTTCTCCAGCTGCCATCTGTGCCTTCTCCTTCATCCTGCGCGGCACGCTCATTAAGAAGCTGGGAGGAAGTGACAGGCTGTCACTTCCTCCCAGGCTAACGATACTACAGGGGCCCGGCTGCGCTCTTATACTGCTGCGGTATTACCCATTGTGTGGCCCTATGTGCATGGGCCCCCATGTGTGCAGCCTCGTTTCAGTGCAACAACATTCACCATTCACCAGACTAGATAGTCCATAAACTGTCTGTATGCCAAATCCTATTGTTGGGGTCGATGTCTGAAGAACCTCGATGGAGCACCAAAGTCAGGTCAAGACTCTCTTGAGGCATTCAGAAAAAGAGCTGACAAAGCAGTATACATAGGGGTACGTATCCACCATGTATTCCAGGACATGTATGATTTATACAAATTGATGGGCAACATAAAGAAAGTGTTGCCTTGCAGTATGTAGAAGTCAAATGCTGCAGGTAGTAAATTAGGTGATTCAATCAATTCAAGTCAGGAATTGCTGCCAATCAATATGGTAGATAAGGCAACCCTAAGTATACAGCTTTACATAGTGTCCCATAAAGGGCAATATTTACTATTCCTGGTATACGCACCTCTCGGAGACCAGCTAACAGCATCCACACAACTCATAATGTATACAGAGATAGCAAAGTGCAATACACATGGATTAATGTACCACCGTCCTGCCTCTGGTAGAAAAGTTATGCTTATAGCATTATACTCCGTCTACGTGTTTCGTCCAGTACAGACTTTATAAAGATATACTACCTACCCTATGTCCTAATCAATAAGTAGTGTGACAAACTCCCCTCTCCAAGTGAGTTTGCTACGAGCTCCTGGAGGAGCCTGCTTGCCAGCCTCCTGCCCACAGACTATGGGCCCTGCAGGAAAACCTGTAAAAGACTACTGAACTTGACCAACTGTTAGCACTGATTTCCCTGGAACTGTTTTGGACATGGGGGCCATTCTTGCGGTAGGTCAAAACTATGAATTCCAGGAAATTCTTGAACCCCTGAACCGATGATTTTTGGATATGTTGTTCACCCAGATCAGGGCTATGTGGGGTTTTGTGTGTTTTTAAGGTACTTTTGGGGGTTTCATAACATTGTATATTTTTTTTCTATGCTTGGAGATAATTAGGATAGATTAGTACAGTTCCTGATTCAATTATCTCCCAAGCACAGAGGAGGGATTCTATTGTTTGTGTATTGGAGTGTCTCTCTGTATGTTTTATTAGTTGTTTACTTTGTGTCCCTGTGGCCAACAAGTTCCACCTGGGTGTCACCCTTGTTGGGAAACTTGCATAAAAGGCCAGTGTGCCTCCATTAACATCTATTCAAGCGTACACTTCAAAACTGTGTGTCGTCCTGTTATTGGAGGGAAAGAAGATTTACTCCTGTGTCTGCTGTTTCAGCTTGCAGGAGATTCAACGGGGAAAGTCCTTGTAAGGACTAGAGCGAATTCCCCATTCGGTTCCAGAGCTCCCAGGACTGAGTGTCGTTCATTGCCTGGGGGTGTCAGAGCTAATACCCCCATTCGGTTCCAGGAAGGAGGTGGCGATTCCAGGGCCCCAGTCAAGCCACGGCGAGAGTGCTGAGGTCTTACCCACTGTTCCAGCTAGGAAGCGGTCCTTGGCGGAGGTACCCAGTCGGGGTACAGGGAGCTCCGTTACAAGTAGATAAAAATAAATTCGGTCCGGCAGGGTCAACCTTTGGCCATTATGCGCCCTGTGCAAAATATTTTCACAGCGCCCCTTCCCATTACACCTTCATCCATGTATGTGTGTTTGTATAGGAGATTTATTACATTAATAATAACTTAAAAACAAATATTCATTCTGCCTTCCCGGTTGTTACCTTGCAGTGAGAGTGGGAATGCTGATCTCTGGTGTTCTAGTGTCCTGGGAATCTGGTCTGCCCGTTTACCGGGTGCAGCCTATGAGTAACTGTCTCGTTCGCTCAGGCATTTACAGTGTCAGAGTTTCCTGTGGTAATCTGCAGCAATGCACTGATGGCCACTGATTACCACTGATGGCCAGAGCTCAGAAGAAAGCTACTTGTGGTCTGCAGCCAGCAGAAGTGCAGGCCAGAGGTGCCGGACTGCTTCGTTACAGGTAGACAGTCAGTCACACACACAGGCAAAGTTAGTCACACACAGGCAAAAAGTCACATACAAACATAGGCAGACCGTCACACGCTCAGTTACAGGCAGACGGCCACACAGACACACACACAGTTACATGTTGACAGTCACACACACAGGTACAGGCAGATAGTCTCAACCACACACACAGTTACAGGCAGACAGTCACACATGCTCAGTTACAGGCAGACAGTTTCACACACACACAGAGACAGTCACACACACAGGTACAGGCAGACAGTCACACACACTCAGTTACAGGCAGACACTCATATACACACACACACTTACCTTATTGGCTGAAAGGGAGGAGTGGAGGCAGTGCAGCTGTAGTCTAGTTGTTTAGGAAGCAGGGATTCCTTCCTACTTCCCCCTTCCTGTGCAGCAGTTACCAGGTGCTTCTGGGAGCTTCTAAACCCAGCCCCCACACCATGTTAGTCCCTAAGCTATGCCCCCCCGCTTTGTAAGTTCTGCCCCCGCTCCCTCGCATTTTTTTCATAGTCCTGGGTGGAGAGTAATGAAATCCTCCACCCAGGTAACTGCTCTAACTTCCCCTGCACTCCTATCACCAGGCCATGTGCGAGCTGTGTCGGCCACATGACGCCCCCTGCTCCACAGCACCCTGTGCGGCCACACAGCTCGCACCCCCCTAAAGCTGGTCTTGCGGTCCAGGCACTCAGGATTGCTGCAGGAAGGCAGGTTTATTGGAACATAAAGTGCATCAAACGATAAAGTCCTCTGTGTAGGCTGAAACGTTGCACTTTTTGTTCCAATAAACCTACCTTCCTGCAGCAATCTTGAGTGCCTGGACCTAATTTATTTTATTTTCTAAACTAGGTTTTGCCAACCCTGGGTCTGATAAGCACCTGGATTCCTATGTGTGAATTACTATAATCAACAGGTAGTCACCTCATTTTCTGTAAAGTTAATTTGTATTCCAAATATAGAATATTGCATCTGCTGGTAAACTATCAATAGCAACAATCATTGTTAGAAAAGTGAGGCAACTCAGGATGAGATTTACTTTAAATGTGAGCTCCTATTGACCAATAAGACTCCTTGTAACATAAGCATTACATTTTTCCTTTAAATATGAACTAACATTTTACTGCTTAAAATAAATTAGAACTTTTTGGGGCCATAGTGAAATATTCTCCATAAACTCAGGTTAGAACTCATTACCGATCTACTATGAGAATAAGTCCAGTAACATTGTGTCTGTTATTTCTTCTCTCTACATGCTCTCTCCATGCCTTCAAATAACAGAATTTAAGTCATTTAAAACGATGTTCAGTTGGTACACCACACCGGCCAAACTGCATCGCATGAAACAAACACCGACTGATAACTGTTGGAGGGGTTGCGGCCTTAGAGGCACATATATCCACATGTGGTAGGAATGCCCTCACGTGCAAATCTTCTGGACAAAGATACACAACCTGATTAAAAGAATTTTCCACAGAGCACCCAACTTAGATCCTTGGACATATCTGCTTAACAGATCCTTAGATGACTGGACAAAGAGGGAACAGAAACTGATCCACAAGATCACACTAGCCGCAAGGAGAGCAGTAGCACAGACTTGGCTACAAGTAGAAATGCCACCCATACAGAGGGTAATCTCCAACATAAAAGAGGTGTATCTAATGGACAGCTTGACTGCCCGGATAAGAGGGTCCATGACCAGCTTCGATAAATTGTGGGATCCATGGCAGAGTAGGGACCTCTCTGATGACACGATACACACCCACCCCCCTTGAGACTTAGGATGGTTCTAGACAGGGGCCTCAGAGGAGACGGACATAAATCGCCAAACTCCACACCACACTGAACTGACATATATCCTTACATTTTCCCTCCCACCCCCACACTATTCTCTATTTCTATTCTCTTTTTCTCTCTCGCCACCTCTACCCCTTCCCCACTTTCTTCTTCTCTCTAGACATTCTCTCTTTGGTTAACAATATCGTGGGGGAACCTGGGAACCAAACCTTGCTATTTTAGTGAACTAGACAACCCCTGGCCGGTCCAGGGTCACACCACAAGAGACGAGTGATGGAGTTCCCTCCAGACCAAAACCACTACCTTAAAATATTGTACGCTACACAATGCAGAAGGATGTATGTCAATTACCGTTAGATTTAGGTAAAGTGTACGTTAACCACCAAAAGCGAATTGTCTTGTTGAAACCAGAACTCGTCCTATTAAACCGGGACACAGAGTAATGGGATTACACAAAGGATGAAAAATCCCACAATGCTATGCACCCCTACTGTGCTTTACAAAATATGTAACATCTATAACGAGACGATCACACAATACCAATGTTATTATTAAATGAAAAACCCTTGACAAGGAGCTGGAAAAGCTAACCCCTAGTGTACAATATGTAACGCATAAGGGTTTCATATGTATAACAGTGTTTATATGTGTTGCGAATTGATAGGCTTTTGCACAAGCCATGTTGCTACCTTTGTTAAAATGAAAAAAATAAAGAATTTAAAAAAAAAAATAACAGAATTTATAACAATGGGAGCCATGATGGAGGTGCCCAGTTGCAGGGTGTTTTTTGAGAAATAACAAACATTTGTGTGCTTAAAACAGTGAATAAGTAAACATAAGATAAAAAAATTCTAGGAAATCACAGTTCCTATTTAAATAACTAACTAGCAGCAGATCTATGAAGAAGAAAAAACACAATTTAAAATAGTAGAAAATGTCAGATTTGCACGGTTGTGATTTATTATCACATTGTCTATGTAATTACACAGTGTACCTTTGAACGGAAAACCCTCCAGAAAATTAACTGGAAAGGAAAGGGCATGCAGACAACAGAGGAAATAGAGGGATGTCTTGAACTTAAGTACATTTTAAAACATCGATAGCAAAAACATTTCTCTCTCTAAATGTAACTGACATTAAAAAGTACACATTCACATAAGAACTTTAAACCAGTTTTGTTAACCTACGCCAGCACTTAGTGTAGCAGTCAGTGCTGCCTCTGTCCTGCTTGTTGGTTTGTATTGTGTGTGGATATAGGGGAAGTAGCAAGTGTGTATGTGTGTGTTTGTAGGGGATGCAATGTGGGTGTTTACAAAATGTAGTGTATGTGTATAGTGAATCCAGCATGTGTAGGTGAAGTTTGTGCGTATTTCGAATGTATGTGTAAGGGATGTAGTCTGTGTTTGTGTGTACATTTCACATGACATTCCCTTGTAAGCCAGTGGTACTTAGACACTATCAGCCTTTACCTGCAACGTGTACAGGCTTTTCATGTGAACCCTGGCAATGCTCTGGCAGCCGGGGCTCACAAGACATAGAGGACTCTGCAAAAGTGAAGGCGGAGAGTCTTCCGTACACCCCATCACCATACAAGCCCAATATACCTGTATGGACTGAAGCCTCATGATGGTGGCACTGGATATGAAACTTCTGTGGACTTTGCGGAGGCGCCTGCTTATTTTGGGTGGCACCAATGAAGCAAGCTGTGTTACGGGCATGCCCATCCCCTGTCCCAAATGCAGTATATCCAATGCAATATGGAGCTGTTTCTTCAGGCTTAAGTCTCTGAAGTAGGCCCAAATTAGACTTTTTTTTTTTTTTTTAACTTTTTTTTTAACACCTGTCTAAAATTATGGTAAAAAATATATAGAGAAAAACACAATGCTTATCACAATCTCCAAGAAAATTGTGACCCGCTGTGTATCCTGGAGATATACAGTAGTCTAAATGAAAATACTTAAATCATATTAGGATATCCCTAAAAGGTGAGGGTTATACAATAAAAATAAAAATAAAGTGCCTTTATTTTTATTGATTAACCCTCACCTTTTAGGGATATCCTAATATTATTTAAGTATTTTTGTTTAGACTACTGTAAATTTTCAGGATACACAGCGGGTCACAATTTTCTTGGAGATTGTGATAAGCATTGTGTTTTTCTCTCTATATTTTTTTCTATTCCAGGGGATAAGCCCCTTGAGTCTCTTTTTTGGTACTTTAACTGGTTTTTCACAATTAGAGCACCGACACAAGTAGCTGGTGTTCAGTTGCGAATTATCAGTATATATAGGTCCTAAAATTATGGTAATGTAGAGGAGTGGAAGTTGGGAGTGAGAGCTATGATCTAGGTCAGGGATAGGCAACCTTCGGCACTCAAGATGTTTTGGACTATATCCACCATAATGCTCTTACCGCCATAATGCTGGCAAAGCATCAAGGGAGATGTAGTCCACAACATCTGGGGTGCTGAATGTTTCCTATCCCTGGTCTAGGTTGTTGTTTATAACTGCACAATTGGAGCAGCTTGGGCCACTTGCTGTTAACCTTCACTAGTAGAGGCAATACAGAATCCAAGGGGATAATTGTCACAAATGTATTGAAAATAAAAACCAAAACTAATTTAAGTATCTGTGCTGAGTCCACACATCCAGTGTACAACCCCTTTTTTTGTTTTTATTCCTCCAGGTGCTCACACACCCATGCAATACATTGCGCAAGCAGTTTTGTTCTTGGACGTGATGTTATTAATTCCAAAAATAGAACTGCTGAGTAATAGATTGCACTGTGCTTTGTAATACGAAACTGTATACATTTTATTATCCCGTATGTGAATATTTAACCCTGGTTTCAACAAAGGTAGGCCATTCAGTGAGTGTTAATATAGGAGAACACTCAATAAGTGTTATGATAAAATGAAACTGATACAAGTAGCTGTGAAAAATAGATTTCAAGTCGGGTGAGTTATTTTTTTCCCCAAAATAGAAAATTCTTGTCCCCAGCTTCTCAGTGCCATCTCTGTCCCTATACAGCTACCCAAAATGGCTAACCAGTGCCTCAGCATAACTAATTAGTACCATCTTTGTGCCCAAATAGCTTATTAGTGCCATCTGTGTGACCATATAACTTAGCAGTATCAAGGGCAGAACCTAATCTCAGCAGGGGCACTGGTGGTGCGATAGGGGCTGTAATTGAGGAGTTAGGGCTGTAGTAGGTAGCTAGGGGCTGTAGTGGGGTACATAGGATATAATAGGAATAAGGGGCTGTAGTGGGGAGGTAGGGACTATAGTAGGATGGTTAGGGGCTGTAGTGGAGGGTATGAGCTGTAATTAGGGGGGTTAATGAATCTATTGTGGGGGATAGGGATTGTAGTAGGGGGGGTAAGGGCTGAATTGGGAGATGGCTCCAATTGGAGAAAGGTTCTGTACTGTGGTGTATATGGGTTGCAACTGAGGAAGAGGAGCTGTAGTGAGGGCTAGGGGTGTAATAGGAGGAATAGGGGCTGTAGTGTGGAGAAACAGGCTGTAGTGGGAGGGATAGAGGACAGTAGTGGCCAGGATAGGGGCTTTAGTGGGGGAAAGGGGCTACATTTGTGGATAGGGGCTGCAGTGGGAATAAGGGACCATAGTGGTTAGGGGCTATAATATGGATAGGGGCTGCAATTGGAGGTTTAGGGCCAGTCTTGACAAATTTGCTTGGATTCTAGGAGCCAACTAAAAAAGGTAGGAGCCAGGTTTTTTTAACTAACAGCTTAATTTTCAGCAACAAAAATACAATTCTTAAAGGGAGACTCTAGTTACCAGATCTGGTGTCTATAGCCTTTCCCTTCAGGCTTTTCAATGTAAACACGGCCTTTTCAGGGCAAAGGCAGTGTTTATATTCCTGCCTAGTAACCCCTTCTAGTGGCAGTCACTCAGATGGCCACTAGAGGTGCTTCCAGGGGCAGTGCTGCACAGTGTGTAGCACCTACGTTCAGTGTCTCTACTCTCTGCGTAGAGGCGCTGAATGTTCCCTATAGAGATTAATTGATTCAATGCATCTCTATCAGGATATTCTGATTAGTGCATGTGCAATAGCCTCCCAATGCTTTCCTATGACAGACACACACACTAACAAAGTATAATTTTATTAAATTATTTCACTTAAAATCCACCCTACCTTAGGGAGAGCTGGAGTGGATTGTCTTTCCTTGAGGTCCGGTGGGGCTGCTGTAATGTCCCTGCTCTGCTCCCTCTAGTGCGCTGTTTAGTAACCCGGGGCCGGAATGACGTCATATTCTGGCTCCTGGCATCACTGCAGGGTAAGCAAGCAAAGGAGCAGAGCCAGAACATGACAGCTCTCTACCTCGCCGCCCGCCTCCATTTTGCACTGCCGACCGCCTTTGCTCTCCCACTGCCTGTCAGCCTCCTGCATTCTCCCTCACCAACTGCACTGAAAAGTCTAAAGAATCCTTGGGTTAGGGGCTATAGTAAGGTATCGGGGCAGCAATTGGGGGTTATAGGCTGTAGTAGGGTATAGGGGCAGCAGTTGAGGATTGTTAGGGCTGTAGTAGGATATATTGGCATAAAGTGGGTGGTTATGGGCAGTAGTAGGGTAAACGGGCAGCAATAAGGGGTTAGGGTCCGTAGTAGGGTATAGGGGCAGATATTGTGGGTTAGGGGCTGTAGTAGGGTAAAAGGGCAGCAATAAGGTCTGTAGTAGGGTATAGGGGAAGAAATTGGGGGTTAGAGTTTGTAGCAGGGTATAGGGGCAGCTATTGAGGTTAAGGGGCTGTAACAGGATTTAGGGGCAGCAACTGGGGGGTTAGGGGCTGTATTAGGGTATATGGGCAGCAGTGGGGGTTAGGGGCTATATTAGAGCGTAAGGAGCTGTAGTAGTGAGTTTAGGGATTGTAGTGGTAAGTTAATACTAGGTGGGTTAGGGGCTGAAGTAGGGGTTTTACGGGCTGTAGTAATAAGGGGCTGTAGTAGTGGGTTTAGGGGCTCTGGTAAGAGTGTTTTAGGGGCTGTATTAGTTGGTTTAGGGGCTGTATTAGTTGGTTTAGGGGCTGTAGTAGTGGGTTTAAGGGCTCTGGTAGGAGGTTTAGGGGCTATAGTAGGGCTAAGGGCTGGAAATCTCCCCTCCCTTTGGCTTATCTTGGGCCTTGGTGATCCCAGGTGCCCAGTGAGCAAAGCAGAGTCTAATTAAAAGCTAATCTGTTCTGTGAAGAACCTGATATGGGCATACTTTATGGTAACCCCCCTATGAGATATTGCATCTCATGACATCCAACACCAAAAGATTTCCTAGGACAGTCCAGGAACTAGTTTTAGAATTGTCTATTGATATCCTTTTATACCAGTTTTTATTCCAGGTTTACTGCTATACTACACCCCTCATCAACATTATTAATTTACTAACCCCCTTCCCCCCCACACACACACATAGTATTACACAACTGATAATAAACTGTGCACTGTTGTAGCACTGTTGTTTAACCCCTTAAGGACACATGACATGTGTGACATGTCAGGATTCCCTTTTATTCCAGAAGTTTGGTCCTTAAGGGGTTAAAGTAGACCTCTTTTAATATAATTGAGAATTCTGACACAGAATAAACAACCACCTACAGTGAAGGCTTAGCCTTTTTATGTATAATATATATATATATATATATATATATATATATATATGTTTTTCACATTTTTTTTTTATTTCTATATTTTTATGTGTTGAAAAAATCTTTTGAAAAGTTTATGCAAAAATATTAACCCCTTAAGGACAGATGACGGAAATATTCCATCGTGATTCCCTTTTATTCCAGAAGTTGTGTCCTTAACCCCTTAAAACCGGAGGGCGTACTATTACAACCTATTCTAAGCATCTCTAAACGCCGCAGGGCGTAATAGTACGCCCTCCGGTTTTTCTTACTTACCCGGTCGCCGGCGATCCCACACCGGCAATCGCGGTCGGGGGACTCACCTGGGATCCCAGGGAGTCCCCCACGGCGGATCCTGCCTCCTCCAGCCCCCCCCCTCCCCCGGCCATGTGAGAGTGAGGTCCTTGCGAGGACTTTACAATCACATGGCCAGGTTAGCTGGCTGCTGCATTTCCAGCAGGGGGACTGCCTGTAATGACAGTTAGGGGCTGGCTGGAAATAAAATAAAATAAAATTAAAATCAGTGTAAAAAAAATAAATATAGATCATATCTATATATATGTGTGTGTATGTATATATGTGTATTTATATACTTAGATCATATCTGGCTGGAAATAAAATAAAATTAAATTAAAGTCAGTGTAAAAAAAATAAATATAGATCATATCTATATATATGTGTGTGTGTATGTATATATATATACATATATACATACACACACATATATATAGATATGATCTATATTTATTTTTTTACACTGATTTTAATTTTATTTTATTTTATTTCCAGCCAGATATGATCTAAGTATATAAATACACATATATACATACACACACATACACTGTCTAGTTGTATTTTACTATTAATATATATAATATAAAATATATATATATATATATATATATATATATATATATATAATCTCAAATTACACAGACTGATACTGATTATATATATATATATATAATTATTGTTATATATATTTATTTATATATAATATAAAAAATAAATATGTAAATACGTTAAAAAATAAAATTTTAAAAATAATTTAAAATAAATAATTAAAAAATATATAGATGTGTGTTATTTCGTTCTAACTGTATTGTGATATTAATATATATATTTATATCAAAATACACGTAGAATGAAATAATATATACGTGTATATATCACTATATATATATATATATATATATATATATATATATATATACACACACACACATATATGCACATAAGTATATATATATATATATATATATATATATATACACACACACATATATTAATTCTACATAGATATTTATGTAATATTTTTACATAATTAGGTATTTTAATTAATTACAATTAGTGGGACCTGCCTGACAACCCATTTCGAAAGTACAGGGAGTGCAGAATTATTAGGCAAGTTGTATTTTTGAGGATTAATTTTATTATTGAACAACAACCATGTTCTCAATGAACCCAAAAAACTCATTAATATCAAAGCTGAATATTTTTGGAAGTAGTTTTTAGTTTGTTTTTAGTTTTAGCTATGTTAGGGGGATATCTGTGTGTGCAGGTGACTATTACTGTGCATAATTATTAGGCAACTTAACAAAAAACAAATATATACCCATTTCAATTATTTATTATTACCAGTGAAACCAATATAACATCTCAACATTCACAAATATACATTTCTGACATTCCAAAACAAAAACAAATCAGTGACCAATATAGCCACCTTTCTTTGCAAGGACACTCAAAAGCCTGCCATCCATGGATTCTGTCAGTGTTTTGATCTGTTCACCATCAACATTGCGTGCAGCAGCAACCACAGCCTCCCAGACACTGTTCAGAGAGGTGTACTGTTTTCCCTCCTTGTAAATCTCACATTTGATGATGGACCACAGGTTCTCAATGGGGTTCAGATCAGGTGAACAAGGAGGCCATGTCATTAGATTTTCTTCTTTTATACCCTTTCTTGCCAGCCACGCTGTGGAGTACTTGGACGCGTGTGATGGAGCATTGTCCTGCATGAAAATCATGTTTTTCTTGAAGGATGCAGACTTCTTCCTGTACCACTGCTTGAAGAAGGTGTCTTCCAGGAACTGGCAGTAGGACTGGGAGTTGAGCTTGACTCCATCCTCAACCCGAAAAGGCCCCACAAGCTCATCTTTGATGATACCAGCCCAAACCAGTACTCCACCTCCACCTTGCTGGCGTCTGAGTCGGACTGGAGCTCTCTGCCCTTTACCAATCCAGCCACGGGCCCATCCATCTGGCCCATCAAGACTCACTCTCATTTCATCAGTCCATAAAACCTTAGAAAAATCAGTCTTGAGATATTTCTTGGCCCAGTCTTGGCGTTTCAGCTTGTGTGTCTTGTTCAGTGGTGGTCGTCTTTCAGCCTTTCTTACCTTGGCCATGTCTCTGAGTATTGCACACCTTGTGCTTTTGGGCACTCAGTGATGTTGCAGCTCTGAAATATGGCCAAACTGGTGGCAAGTGGCATCGTGGCAGCTGCACGCTTGACTTTTCTCAGTTCATGGGCAGTTATTTTGCGCCTTGGTTTTTCCACACGCTTCTTGCGACCCTGTTGACTATTTTGAATGAAACGCTTGATTGTTCGATGATCACGCTTCAGAAGCTTTGCAATTTTAAGAGTGCTGCATCCCTCTGCAAGATATCTCACTATTTTTGACTTTTCTGTGCCTGTCAAGTCCTTCTTTTGACCCATTTTGCCAAAGGAAAGGAAGTTGCCTAATAATTATGCACACCTGATATAGGGTGTTGATGTCATTAGACCACACCCCTTCTCATTACAGAGATGCACATCACCTAATATGCTTAATTGGTAGTAGGCTTTCGAGCCTATACAGCTTGGAGTAAGACAACATGCATAAAGAGGATGATGTGGTCAAAATACTCATTTGCCTAATAATTCTGCACTCCCTGCTTGAAATTTAATTTACTAGCACTATATTTAACCTGCTAACTTTCCAAGACACCATAAACACCTGTACGCATTTTATTTTTACTGGAACAGCTGAACACAAATATTATTAGTGTTTCAAAACAGTAGAATATATTACTTGATATTATAAGCCAGTAAAAAAGTGACGTTTTTTGCATTTTTCACACACACAACAGCACTTACACGGACGATATTATTGCTGTAATACTTTTTACTGTTTTGAAACACAAATATTTGTGTTCAGCCAAGTCCCCAGTACCCCTCATATACAGGTTTTATGGTGTTTTCAAAAGTTACAGCGTCAAATATAATGCTTGTGTTTCATTTTTTTCAAATTAAAATTCGCCATATTGGTTACGTTGCCTTTGAGTCCCTGTGGTAGCCCAAGAATGAAAATTACCCCTATGATGGCATACCATTTGCAATAGTAGACAACCCAAGGTATTGCAAATGGGGTATGTCCAGTCTTTTTTAGTAGCCACAAACACTGGCCAAAATTTGAATTTTTTGCATTTTTCACACACAAACAAATCCTAACGCTAACTTTGGACAGTGTTTTGTGACCAAATGGCTACTAAAAAAGACTGGATATACCCCATTTGCAATACCTTGGGTTTTCTACTATTGCAAATGGTATGCCATTATGGCTGTAAATTTCATTCCTGGGCTACTATACAGTCTCAAAGGCAACGTAACCAATCTGGCGAATTTCAACTTCAAATGTAACGTGCTATATTTGACCCTGTAACTTCCCAAAACACCATAATACCTGTACATAGGGGGTACTGTTTTACACGTGAGACTTTGCTGAATACTAATATGTGTATTTTATTGCAGTAAAAGCAAACAGTATTATGACATTGACAGTTAAAATGTCATGTAGAACTAAAAAAAAATAACAAAATTTCTTATTTTCTCCCATTTTTTTCATATTAAATTATGTTTCATAGCTAAATATTTGATATTAAATGAAAGCCCTGTTTCCCCTGAATAAAATAATATATAATAAGGGTGGGTGCATTTAATATGAAAGAGGTGAATTACGGTTGGACAGACATATAGCGCAAATGGCAGGTTTTGTTTGCGTTTTGTTTTGTTCACAACGTGTACATTTGGCTCAGTCCTTAAAGGGTTAAATTAATGTCTACGTTTGTAAATAAAGACTGTGTCAACAAGCTAACACCATGTAAATGACTTGGGTTTCTGTGTTAAGATATGGTCAGATAGAGGATCCGTTAATAGTAAAAGAAGAGTCTTTGTATTTTACTCGTCAATGTTCTTTTTCCCTGAAGAAGTTGGAAGACATGTTATTTTAATTAAAATGTATCTGTTACTTTAAGTATTCCCATTTTTGTTCCTGATAAACTCAAGTACTCATTTATATGAAGGATTCTTAACTGGTTGGAGTCCTTTTTGGGAAGATGTTTGTAATGTAGTGAACTTGGCATTTGTTTCAAATTTATATTTTGCTTGTGAGTGCCATAGCCACTAGAGAAAGCTGTGGTTATGTTTCCAGAAGTGCCTTGGTACCTCCCCCCACCCCCACCATTTGAGGGATAAGATCAGAGCTGAGAACTTCTAGCTGCAGTGAAGGCAGGGATCACATGCAGCAGATCCAAGGTTAGAGGTTATAGCATTACCAAACCGTTTGACTACTTGCATTGGGGGTGGTAGCAAGGGCATTCCATGCACCATAACCACTACAGTGTGCTTAAATAGCCATAGTGCTTGTGTTCCTTTAAGAGCATCTGTTTCCATTTGTAACGGATCACCTGACACCCCGACTGGGTACCTCCGTTATTGGATGCTCCTAGCGCTTCCTGAGGGCTCCAAGCACTCCAGCCAACACTATAACCACCGTAGACTCCTTCCGAGAGCAAGACAGGAACAAGCTCTTACAAGAGCTTAGAAGTGATTATCCAAGGGAGCATGCAGAGCATAGCAATCCCTTGCAGTGATATAGCAATACCCCCAGTAAGAGACAGGACTCTAGATTGAGGGTGAAGAAGAACTGACTGTATTGGCACATACAGCCTCTTTTATTCACAATCCACAATCCACAAAACATAGTACTGCCCACAGGGTTTTGAAATAAAACCAATCAATCCATACAATACACACAGACACTCCCACACAAAATCCTCCCCTCTGCCTGTGATATGATTACTGAACACAATGGTTAATATAATTATCACCGGCAGAGAAATACAGTATTATAAAACATATCACAGGGACCCCAAAACATGCAATAATCCCATAAAACTATAATCCATAACAATATCCTCGGAACCGGGGGATCTGGTGAACCACATATCCAAAATTCACCCAGATCCGTTCAGTAGTTTGGAAGATACAGTTTAATGCAGATTCCGCAGAACATATACAGGCTACATGAAAAATAATTACCGTATTTTCTGGCATATAAGATGACTTTTTACCCCTGGAAAATCTTTTCCAAAGTGGGGAGTCGTCTTATCCGCCGGGTATGCTAATGCTGCAACCGTCTGAGCGCTCTATAGAGAGCGCTCAGGCGGCTGCCGCGCTGCCTCTCTTACCTCCCCTTCCCTGTGCAGTGTGGGTGGCTGAGCTCCTCTTCGTCCTGTCAGTCCGGCCGGGTACCGCGCGGTACAGGAGATTCAGTTACCTGTTCCCGGCAGGACTGAAAGGAAGTGCACACTGAGTGCTCACTTCCTTTCAGTCCGGCCAGGAACAGGTAACTGAATCTCCTGTACCGCACGGTACCCGGTCGGACTGACAGGACGAAGAGGAGCTCGGCCACCCACACTGCACAGGGAAGGGGAGGTGAGAAGGAGGGAAGGGGGAGTAAAAAAAATGGAGGGTGGGGGGGTAAAAGAATGGAGGGTGGGGGGGAGTAAAAAAATGGGGAGGGGGAATTAAAAAGAATGGAGGGGGAATTCAAAAAGAATGGAGGAGGGATTAAAAAAGAATGGAGGGGGGATTAAAAAAGAATGGAGGGGGATTAAAAAAGAATGGAGGGGGGATTAAAAAAGAATGGAGGGGAGGAATGGAGGGGGGATTAAAAAAGAATGGAGGGGGGATTAAAAAAGAATGGAGGGGGGATTAAAAAGAATGGAGGGGGGAGTAAAAAAGAATGGAGGGGGGAGTAAAAAGAATATATCGCAATTAGCCTCCTGTGTGCTAGACCAGCAGGCATGGATTTTATGCCCAAACAGCCTGGCACATACCTGGGCTTTAAATGCTATTTCAGATTATCATTATTTAAAGGACCACTCTAGGCACCCAAACCACTTCAGCTTAATGAAGTGGTCTGGGTGCCAGGTCCAGCTAGGATTAACACACTTTTTTTATAAACATAGCAGTTTCAGAGAATCTGCTATGTTTACAAATGGGTTAATCCTTCCTCCAATTCCTCTAGTGGCTGTCTCATTGACAGCCGCTAGAGGCGCTTGCGTGATTCTCACTGTGAAAATCACAGTGAGAGCACGCAAGCGTCCATAGGAAAGCATTGTAAATGCTTTCCTATGCGACCGGCTGAATGCGCGCGCAGCTCTTGTCGCGCATGCGCATTCAGCCGAATGGGAGGAATGGAGGAGGATCGGAGGAGGAGAGCTCCCCGTCCAGCACTGGAAAAAGGTAAGTTTTTACCCCTTTCCTCTCCCCAGAGCCGGGCGGGGGGGGGACCCTGAGGGTGGGGGCACCCTCAGGGCACTATAGTGCCAGGAAAACGAGTATGTTTTCCTGGCACTATAGTGGTCCTTTAATGTCTTGCTGTGTAGCTCTGTCTGCTCACTGTACATCATGGCTAATTTTTATTTGGTGTGCATTGGAAGAGGGGTAGTCTTATACGGCGAGTATATCCCAAACTCTATATTTTAACTGGAAAAGTTGGGGGTCGTCTTATACGCCGGAAAATACGGTACTGTATAATGTGTCCCCTGTTCTGTAGTTTAAAACTACTGCACGATGTCTTTGTGCACCAAATACCGGCGAGATGGCACCGTGTAGAAAAGTCAAAACAGTGTGTGTGAGTTAAAATGGCCGCCATCCATTGTTCTCACCATGTGCTTCATCCATTGTTCTCACCATGTTCCTCTGATACATGAAATGGTGGCCACCCAGTAACTCCACAGTATGTCCCCAGATGGTTCTTAAAGGGCCAGCAGCAGCACAACACAAATCCATTATGCCCAAATAATGTCTTTAAAGGGCAATACATCCCAGGGGCCATAGTCACATGGCAGGAGGCTGGCAATCAGTCTTCTCCAAATGCCCAGTGGCGAGGTCGGTTTCGCCACACCATTCATACAGCATTGTAAAACCTGTTGCCACTTTATAAATAATAATATAATTATTGCAATGTGTGGCAGTTACCATGGCATCTGGTCTCTTTCTGTTTGTGTTCACCCATAAGCTTGAGAATCAACATTGATACTTGTAAAAGCCTATGTCTTCATAAACACAATCCAATGTGATTGGACTACCTTACACGCATGTTGTCTGGTCAAATCTGATTAATATTATAATTTTTTTTTTTTCTTGCATAGCAGTTACATTTGGCCTTGTTCCCTTTGTGATTCATTGTAATTGTCTGTGCACAAAAATAGATGCAATAGAAAAATATATAAAAAAAATTAAAAAAATTAAAAATAGCAATTGTACGTTACAAAAAAAATAAAAATTATATACAACTATAAACTGTGAAACATGATGGTATATGGATTTTGGGTATGTCACATGCAGGAACAGAAACACAGAGCAGTGTTCATTTTGTCAACTAACAATTTTAATTCGATTTTAGTTGACTAAGATCTACTGGAGATTCAGTCGACTAAAACAAGACTAAAACTGCAAAAATGCAGATGACTAACATAAAACAAACAACTAACTAAGAGGGGGCGTGGCCTAGCAGCCGACGGAGATGGCGGCTTGATCAGAGAGCTCCCGCGCACCCACTACCATCCAAGCCCCTGTAAGCCGCATAGCGACCACACTCCGACGCCTGCATGCCCCACAAGGGTCCCAGTGCCACCCCACGAGGGAAAAAAAGACGGGATCCGCTCACCTCCTCTCCTACCGTGGCAGATATGTTCGCGGCTACAAATGCCGCTCAGGCCGCACAAGATGGCCGCCGGACACGAGACTCCCACTCCCCACCAACAGGCACAAACAAGGGACAGCCTGACCAGGCAGGAGACGCCACCAGACACATCCTCCAGCAACTCACAGAGGTAAAAACATTTCTGGCAGGGGAGATCACACGCAGCACCCTAGACATTAAAGCAGAGATCCAGGCCCTGGGCGCCCGCACGGCAGAGTTAGAACAGCGCATGGAAACACTAGTACAAGGCCACAACTCTGTAATAACACACTCCACATCCCTGCATCAATGCCTCAGTGAATTAGAACTGCAAGTGGAGGACCTCTCCAATCGCACCAGGCGAAACAACCTCCGAGTCAGGGGCTGGCCGGAAGCACCACAGGAAGGCCCCTTGGCACCCATTATGGAGGAATAGCAAACTGCTTTAGCAAACTGCTACCAGAAATACCCAAAGCCCAATGGGCGATGGACCGGGCACACAGGGCTCTGCGTGCCCGGCGCCCGAACGCAGATGCGCCACGAGACATAATAATCTGCTTCCATTACTTTTCAACTAAGGAAGCTCTACTGAGACACAATAGACATCATGACTTCACCTATAAGGGCAAACCCATATCTCTATTCCAGGACCTGGACCCGAGCACGCTGCAAAGAAGGAGGGAGTGGAGGCCATTGACAGATCTATTATGGCAAATTGAAATCCGCTTCACCTGGGGCCACCCCTTTAAAATTGTGGCCTTCAAAGCGGGGAAGACAATCACTTACTTACCGGGAGGAGACCCAAGAAAATTCCTCCGGGATCTGGACATCGCACCGCCGCGAGAGTTCGCTCTACCGGGACCGACTCGTCCGGTTCTCACACCCCTTCCAAGGGACTGGTACACGGTCACAGCACGAGTGGAGAGAGAGGCCTGAAACCTACAGCAGGACTGAACGGCCACAAGGTTCAAGGCAGCAAGCTCCACACGTCGGACAGATAAGCTCACCCAAGGGACTACCATATCTTTTTTACTGGACTTTTTTTTTTTTCTCCTCCTCCTCCAGCCCCACAGGCATGAGCTGGGCCCTGAGGGACCCAACATATAGGGACTGTCACTTCCTCAATGCGCTTACCATGATATGCCAAACTAAACTCTGATTCGCCTCTAGAGGCGCAGCCTCTCTCTTTTTTATGTACCTCATCACATACTTTGTACCTCAAGCAGGAGACATCAAGGGCATGTTATGGGAGGGAGGAGGGGGGGTGGTGCTGGCTGACACACGGTACAACACACGGACCGTTCGACAGCACGGGGCCAAAGATGCCAGGTAGACCTTGGGGGGACTAAAACACACAGTGTCCGCACACACCGAGGGAGACGCACCAAGATACACCACACCAAAGTTTTACCTGCAGTTACTCGTTATAAGAAGGGGGGGGGGACACTGGAGGGAAATGCGGGCTGACGTACTGACAACCCACGAACGCAATCACCACATATCATACCTCCTTTTGGGAGAGGTACCCCAGACGGTAACATCATAGACAAGATAGCACCCACATACATTAGACGGGAAACCTAGGCTCAGACCCTCCACACCCGCTGGTAGCATGGTGACGGCCTCACGTAACTCTCCCACTTTCCACCGACGCATACACGATCTGGACAAAACGGGGGACCACATCATAGCGAACATTCAGCACCATGGGAAGTACTAGAAACCCAGTACAGACACGGCAGCGAGTATTAGAACTCGCAGCACCAGCGGAGTGCCCTAGCCAAAGGGCCATAGAACAAAAATGGTTGCAAACCACAACGCAGTGGACAGGCGCGGGGCACTCACCAACTCCGAGAGATGGCATTCCACACGTCACTCGGAGGGGGTGAACACCCCCACTTTGATCTGGCACAGGTTAAGACCAGATGGTTACTAACTGTTTATCTTTTATGTATATGTGAATGTTCATTGACAATGTTTTTCGATACTCAACCTTCCTTCTTCTCTTTTACACTATCCCTTAAGACAAGTATTAATCTTCAATCCACCTTCCCTGCCTGGATGCTGCCCGCGCCGCCGGAGATGGGTCCCACAACTGATCATACATACATCGCCCTCCGTGGTTCCCGGAAGGCGGGAGACCACACCACGCTCATTGCACCGACTGCACCTCCGCATGGCTCTTAAGGTACTATCATTCAACGTCAAGGGCCTCAACTCGCCCAACAAACGTCGATTACTGGTAAGAGACCTAAAGACCAAAAAAGTGGACATTGCACTGATACAGGAGACACACCTCCCCAGGTCGGCAGCCACCAGACTGACGGACAGAACTTACACGACGGTTTATGAAGCACGCTCACAACAAAAACGGGCAGGGGTGGCAATACTCCTGCGAAGGAGCTGTCCACTGCACGTCACGACCACCCAAACTGACCCAGAGGGGAGATTTATATACATAGGGGGCACCCTCTACACCACCAAGGTGCATATCGTTAATGTATATGCCCCCAACGAGCCGGACCAGGTGTTCTGGACGAACCTGGAAATGTTGGTGGCGGGGGTCCTTTTAGTCGGAGGTGACTTCAATGTGGTGCCGAGTCCGGCAGCTGACAGGAGCTCCAAACCAGGCACAGTGCGATCGCAGGGCAGGGGGGGGCAAGACAGACAACTACACACATTCCTGACGCACACAGACCTCCTAGATGCCTGGCGACTACAACACCCAACTACGACTGATTACACTTACTACTCGGCACCACACAACACCTACTCCAGAATAGATAACATGTTCCTCAATGGCGCAGGGATGGCCAAGGTCCTCCACACGGACATTAACAATATCACATGGTCAGACCACGCAGACATAACACTCACGTTAGGCAATCTATGCTACAAATCCAATTGGTCCTGGAGGCTTAATACCAGCCTCTTAAGAGACGACACAACACAAGCCACAACCCGGCAAGCCATCACAGAATACTTTGAGTTAAATGCAACCCCCGAAGCTAGCCCTACCGCGATATGGGCAGCGCATAAAGCAGTCCTACGCGGCCACTTTATTAAACTAGCCACCCAAAAAAAGAGGGCTAAAACAAAACAGCTACTCGACCTACAGTCTGCCCTACGTAAAAAAGAGCAACAACACAAAACGAATCCGACAGACTTGAACCTTAGGGAACTTAATAGCCTCAGACACTCTATCAGGGACCTCACCCTGGAGGCGGTATCACGCTCTATCCTATGGTCCAAACGCTTGTTCTACAAGAAAGCAAATAAGACAGACACACTCTTGGCTAGGGCGCTCCGCCCGAGGCCGCAAGGCAAAATCATAACAAAAATATGCACAACAGAAAACACGTTGGCCGAAACGCCCGACGAAATTAACGCAGTGTTTACCTCCTACTTCTCAGAACTATACAACCATTCCCCCCGCCTCCGGGCCACCAACGCGACTTATATCTCAGACATACACCAATTTCTCTCCGAACTCACTATTCCAAAAGTGAACGGGGCGGAAGCGGACGCACTACAAGAACCAATCACACAACTTGAGGTAGAGGCTGCCATAACTTCCCTAAAGGGCAATAAGGCACCAGGCCCAGATGGCTACGACATTAGTTATTACAAACAATTTAAAGATGTATTAGCCCCCCAACTGACGACCATTAGCAACCATTTTCTGCAGGGCGGGACGCCTGATGGCGACATGGCTACAGCAAATGTTGTCCTTTTACCAAAACCAGGGAAAGACGACACACTGGCCTCGAGCTACAGGCCAATCTCACTTATTAACACTGACCTCAAAATATTCGCTAAAATCCTGGCAACCAGACTCAACGTGCTGCTCCCGCGCTTGATCCACCCAGATCAGGTGGGCTTTATGCCAGGCCGCCAATTGTATGAGAACACGAGACGCGGGGTCAGCACAATCTGGCACATGGGGGAATCCGGAGCGCCTTCTCTGGCGCTCTCATTAGACGCGGAGAAGGCGTTTGACAGGGTGCTATGGCCTTATTTATTTGAATTACTTAGATTCCAGGGGTTCCCGGAGACATTTGTAACAGCTATACAAGCACTATACACCGATCTGAGGGCACAAATACTCATCACAGGGGCACAAACAACGCCCTTTACCCTGGGAAACGGCACCAGACAGGGTTGCCCACTGTCCCCCCTGCTCTTCGCCTTAACCTTGGAACCACTACTACAAGCCATCAGACAGCACCCGCAAATCAGGGGCGTCACGGTGGGGGGAAACACCATTCACGGTCTCGGCTTATGCCAACGACGTCATGCTGACGCTCAGGGAGCCGAGACACTCTCTCCACCACTTATCGCTCGTACTGGAGCAATTTGGCAATATAGCAGGGTACAAAATTAACTACTCTAAATCCGTGGCAATGCCCTTCCACCTGGAACCCCCGGAACTCACCCACATACGCGACACGTATCACTTCAAGTTAACCACTGACGAACTCATGTATCTAGGGGTACGGCTAACAGCGAACACATCCTCCCTATTTGCCCGTAACTATACACCCCTCTTCCGGACCCTTCTCGCAGAACTAGAGCAGTGGACGGATAGGCCCATCTCCTGGCTGGGGAGGGTAAACTCTATAAAAATGAACGTGCTGCCGAGGATACTATTCCTCTTTCAAGCACTCCCGATAAGAGTAACACGGAGGGACCTGACGGGAATACAAAGAGCAATCGATGCCTTCATTTGGCACAACAAACGCCCAAGAATTGCGCGCGCCCTCATGTACAGACCGAAATCCAGGGGGGGCTGGGACTACCCAACGTTTACACCTATTATCTAGCTGCACAGCTGACACAGGTGATACAGTGGCACACGCCTCCAGACAGGAGACGATGGGTGGATCTAGAGTCACTGATGATGGGTCAGGATCTCCCACAATTCTCCATATGGGCACCCAAAACACAAAGAGCCATACTAAGAACAGCGAACCCAGCCATACTCAACTCTATACAGATCTGGGACCAAACCAAAACAAAATACGCCCTCAGCTCCCACCCGTCCCCCATGACACCAGTCCTTAGGAATAGGGCCTTCCCTCCTGGAATGCAGGCAAGAGACTATAAGGGGATAGAGGCCACGGGACTCCAACGATACGTACACCTATATGTGAACCAAAATGTAGTCACATACGAACACCTAGCCACCAAAGCTAACTTACGAACAAGAGACTACTTTAGATACATGCAGATCCATGACTTTGCACAAAACCCTGACATACGGAAGGCGGCTCTGACACCACTAACCTTCTTCGAGAAACTATGTTACAATGAGACAACCCAAACTAAACTTATTACGCTACTGTAAAACCACCTCAATGGGAACTCGAACAAGGAGGGCGCACTGCGATACACCGACCAGTGGGAAGCCGACCTGGGGGAGGTATTAGAGGGAGCGGAGTGGCAAGATATATGGGAAGCATGTAGCAAAACCACAATATGTGTGACACTCCAAGAGCAATCTTATAAAACTCTATTTCGATGGTACATGACCCCAGTGAAACAGAGGCATATGGGACTAAGTCCCACTGATGACTGCTGGCACGGGTGTGGGGGACGGGGCACGTATATACATATGTGGTGGGGCTGCCCGAAGGTCGCAGAATACTGGCGCAACGTTGTGGAGCTCAGCTCCCAAATCCTACAAAGGCGACTGGGGTTAGACCCATGGGCATGCCTACTTTCAAGACCCACAAAAGACCTACCCAGACACGACCAAAAACTACTTAACATGCTCTATTTAGCGGCTCGGAGGTCCCTAGCACAACAATGGTCATGTCCAGACCTCCCACATATATCCCTGGTTAAGACAAAAATACGAGACAATTACATCATGGATAAACTGACCTCTCAGGTGCGAAACACTATGACCAAGTTCCAAAAAGTCTGGGACCTATGGGAGCAGTACGACACCTAGAACACCACCTCGGGGTGCGGGGCAGCATCCACGCAACTCCAAATTGTCGGGGCTGGGGCCCACCCAACGCCAACCACCACACCAATACTCGACCAGGCGAAAAAGGCACAACTACTAGATGAGCGTGGGGCCAGGCCCAGTACATAAAACACAGCTTAAGGGAATTGACCACCCCCATCGGTAGTCCATCCGGTAACCATATCAAACTGAAACTGTTAAACACGCATGTACTTGTCTCCAATTCCTTACTTTTCCTTTCTATCTATCCCTTGAAGGCAAGCACCCTAGACCAGCAAGTTGGCAGGAGGGTTAAGGGAAATAAAAACCCCAGGAAGCGGGGGGACTGACACTCTACTCTCTAAGCCTAACTCCTCACAACAAAGCTATTGTATATAGTTAACACCGCTTGCCACTTATACCAAAAGTTTAGACGAAGACACCCACAGAAAACTTAATGTATATAATATGCCTAAACTGACAACTGTCAAATGCATGCACTGCGCTAATGTATGACACTGCGCTGTCTTGTACGAAAATGTAACTGCTTTCATGTTTATCAACTACTTCGTCAAACCAAAAATAAAGAATTTAAAAAAAATAAAATAAAAAAAACCAACTAAAATGGCTTTTTAGTCAAAAGACTGTGACTAAAACAAAATAGAAATTTGCTGCCAAAATTAACACACGGGCACAGAGGATATATGCATAAACATTATATGTAAACTGACCCCCACCCCTATCTCTGTCCCTTCCTAAACACCATAAACTATGCTGCTTACTATAAAGATTGGGCTACAGACAAACCCTGTGAACTCCGACGGCAGAACAGGCGTCTATTTCTGCAGTTTGTAACTAAGCTTCATTCAAAGTAACAGGTTCAGGGAGTTCAGGGAGTTTTTGCGTGTGAGACAAGATTGTCTAACCCTGGGCTTGAAATTGTAAATAACAGCCCCAAAAGACATGTATCAAGAAGGAATTTCTACATTTAGGTTTTAGTTTGCAGGCATTAGAGACTCGAGTAGTTACTGCTGCTGTTTGTGCTCTTTGTAGAT
Source organism: Pelobates cultripes (assembly GCA_933207985.1). Classification (NCBI taxonomy): domain Eukaryota; kingdom Metazoa; phylum Chordata; class Amphibia; order Anura; family Pelobatidae; genus Pelobates; species Pelobates cultripes. The sequence goes on along the minus strand of OW240919.1, from coordinate 79,381,962 downwards.
TATATTACCGGTATCTATTACGAGAATTCAGGACTTTCTTTTGATGAACTGCCTAGGCGATACCTGGTATAACGACAGATTCTCAAACACAGAAATATGATTAATGGACCAGTAAATATGAGATCAAGATAGGACCCCTCTATCAATTTAATATAAAAACTGAGTGATTTATTGCATGTTGCAGTGAGTGACTGTTGATAACCAAGAATGACTGCTTCACAAAGAACCATAGAAACTCTCTACTCAGTATAGAGTTATAGCAGGAATTATCATAAAATACTTGCAGTGGCAGAGCTAACGTAGAGAGGGCCCTGGTGCAAGAAAGCCCCTCTCATTAACAAGGATGTCCGAAAGGTAGATCCCCATCTGCCAAAATCCCATGATTCTATGCCAGCTGAGCATCTACCATTTGACCATTCTTGCAGGGTTGTATTTATGAGCAGTGTTTGTGAGTTTGAATGTAAGCATGTTTTCGTAAGGAATATATGTGTGCAAGTAGGGGTGTATTTGAATGTACTATTGCCATTGGAATGCAGTGAGTACTTGTGTGTAGTGTTTGAATGCAGGCATGTGTTTATATGAAGTGTTGGCTATTAAGTGCAGGTGTGTTTTTGTGTGTAGTGTTTTTTATACAGGGGTGTGTTTGTATAGAATTTTGGAGTTTAAATGCCGGGGTGTGTTTGTATGTAGTATTTGTGTTAGAATGCAGAAATGTGTTTGCAGATTGTGCTGGTGTTGTATTGTTTGGATGTATGCACATACACACACATACACTGCCACATACAAAGTACCCAAAAAAGTGGACAGCGCTAAACAATTATTTTACAATGTGCAACAAACAGTTATAAAAGTGATAAAACCAACAGTACATGCAGGAACAGAAACACACAGAGCAGTGTTCATTTTGTCAACTAACCATTTTAATTTGATTTTAGTTGTCTAAAATCTACTGGAGATTCAGTCGACTAAAACAAGACTAAAACTGCAAAAATGCAGATGACTAACATAAAACAAACAACTAAAATGGCTTTTTAGTCAAAAGACTGTGACTAAAACAAAATAGAAATTTGCTGCCAAAATTAACACACGGGCACAGAGGATATATGCATAAACATTATATGTAAACTGACCCTGGGGGCGTGGCCTGGACACTGACCCAAGATGGCCGCTTAATCCCGAAGCTCCTCTGCACCTTACCCCAAAATAGCGATCCATAAGCCGCAACAGAGCACACATGGGTCGCAACCGCCGCACGGAGCAACCACAGACCCCCAGGGACTCACACCCGAGCTCCCAACAGGGACTGATGGACGGTTTCCTACAACCCCTACGCGGGGCTGCTGGCGGGAGTCTGGGCCTACCACCGCGGTCACCACGGTCCCCTACCTCGATGGGGGGATGTGAATCCTCCACCCTGGAACGCATAAGCGAGGAGCTGAGGACCATGGCGGCTGCCATGGCCACAAAAGCCGACCTGCTCACCCTCACCACCACGATCCAAGACGCCCTGAGAGCAGAAATGGCCGGGATCAGGACAGAGGTGAGCGCTCACGTGGGCCGCATACAGGCCCTAGAACACGTGGTGGAAACTCACACCGTGAGGCAAACGGCCACAGACACTGCCATTTCCCGACAGGGAGAACTGATCCTCCACATGCGCAGGCACCTTGAAGATCTGGATAATAGGGGGCGGAGGTGCAACATTCGGATCCGGAGGATCCCAGAACCAGATGGAGGGGAGGACGTGGAGAATGTTCTCACAGACCTCTTCAATACTATACTAGGGGCCGACGCTCCACAGTCCTTTGACTTTGAACGGGCACAGAGAGCCCTAAGACCATGGTCACTTGAAGAAGGCCCTAGAGATGTGATCTGCTACCTCCATGCCTTCCCCATTAAAGACAAAATCATGCGGAAAGCTAGGGAGCAACCCACGTTGCCCTTTCGAGGTAACCCTGTCTCCCTATACAATGACTTGTCCCCACTTACGTTGGAAGCCAGACGGGCACTCAGACCGGTGACGGCAGTACTCAGCAAAAACAACATCACCTACAAATGGGGGTTCCCGTTCGCACTCTTGGCACGACATAATGGTACCTGGAAAGCGGCCAGATGGCCCGAAGACATCCCGCGGTTCCTGGAGGAGCTCAATCTACCACCAACATCTATCACCAACTGGGTCCTGGGTCCGCAAGAACAGGCACCCGACAGCAGCGAGCCCCACGCAGACGAGGTGGCAGATCCCAGACTCTTATACTCATTTCAGACACTCCCACTAGCTATACCCATAAATTTTTTCTCCTCATTACGATCAGCGGCTATACGCTATGTTTGGAAAGGGGAGAGACCAAGGCTTCGACATGACTTGCTCTGCCTACCGAGATGCCGGGGTGGACTAGCGCTGCCAGACTTCAAACGGTATCACCAAGCTACAGTCCTTCAGCGTATTCTGGAATGGCATGCTGGTACACACCGGAAACAATGGGTAGCCCTAACCAGAGATGGACAAGAAGCTCGTCTAAAGTCCAATATATAGATGGGGGGCCACAGAGCCAGTGATAGAGAAGAGTCGGCCGGGATTATAGCCCAGACACTTGCCAGCTGGGCACTCATGATGGAGCAACCCCATATCTCCCCTGTGCCGAGCCCGTTGCTCCCCATCACTCACAACCCAGCGATAGGAAGGGGTTTCCCGACGACAGCATGGCCCTTTGCAGATGTTCGCGAACATGTACCCATCTCCACGGTTCTGCGAGATGGCAACATACGATCTTTAGACTCCTTGCTAGGAGAGACACCTCGTACACCCTTGATAACACTACGCTACATGCAGGTAAAACACTATTACAACACCGTGAGCAATAAAGAAAGACTCCACAGAGACCTTACCTGGTTTGACACGAGATGCAAAAGAGGCTCATCACTAGATAAGACTATATCCACCTTATACCAACATCTTATGGTGGGTAACCTAACAGAAAACAACACTTTTCGCAGGCAATGGGAAACTCTGATGGATACCACCTTCACCCCCCAACAATGGGAGGGCGCACTGCTCTGGCAACACAAAAGCTCCATTAGCACCCATTACCAAGAGACGAATTACAAACTAATCGCGCTATGGTACAGGACACCGACACTACTCCACAGAATCTTCCCTACAACGCCACCGACATGTTGGTGATGTCTTGAAGAAATGGGCACGATGATACACGTATGGTGGGAATGTCGCCTCATAGTCCCATACTTGGAGATGATCAGAGAGAAAATAACCAAGATTATGGGAGAAACATCAGAATGGACGGCGGCATTGCCCCTTCTACATATTTCAACACTGTCGATTGTCACATACAAGAAATCAATTTTACGTCATTTACTTAATGCAGCCAAAGCTCTGATCCCGCTATAATGGAACAGGCACGCAGAAATGTGGCGACCATGGTTCACGTTCGTGTCTCAGAGCAGTCAGAGATAGGCAGCCTGCGGGGGGACACCTTGGGGGGGAGGTTGGCTCACTGGAGCATGACCATTCACACCTGCTCTATCCTACCCAACTTGAACTGCATCCGAGACGAGGGGCAACTCTTCTACTCTTACCCTACTACTAAATACTTTCTAATTTCCACTTGTAACTCTTAACGCATACACACGCTTATTAGGATAGGACATACACGCACCATGAGGAGGAACCTGCCTTGTAATAGGAAACAATCAGGTCGATTACGCACAACAAATTTGGTAACCACTCATCCCCGCTTATCGGGCCTCTTAGAACGACTCACAAACATATACACACCCCCCTTAGGGTAGGCTAGAGGGGGTGGCCCACCTAAAGAATGACCTTATACTCACTAGTAACGTCCACAGACCCGCAACGATACATAAAGGGAGATGGGGACAATCACACGGAGCCTCCTGAAAACTAATTATCCCTAGCTCGGTTTAGAATACACCTTGAGAGGGCCCCAGTTAAATGTGCCACAAGAAGACCCATAAGTTGTAGGACACGTTCAGGAAAAAATATAACCAAAGGGGCGGCCAACAGTTTTACGCAACGGAGTTCGGGGGAAAAAGATAGTTTGTTACTATATAGTGTGCTGACCATAACTGTGCATGTATTTACGGTTTTCAGACCAGGCAGATCTGGATACATAACGTTACAATGTCCGTTAAAAATTCCTATGTACATAACTGCGTTAAGTTATAAAACCTCTTGGACCTGCGCGTCCACAATGTCACAACTTTACATCTGTAATAATCTGATATATAACTCACAATATACCAATAAAAAAAGATTTATATTTAAAAAAAAAAAAAAAACTGACCCCCATCCCTATCTCTGTCCCTTCCTAAACACCATAAACTATGTTGCTTACTATAAAGATTGGGCTACATACAAACCCTGTGAACTCCGACGGCAGAACAGGCGTCTATTTCTGCAGTTTGTAACTAAGCTTCATTCAAAGTAACAGGTTCAGGGAGTTCAGGGAGTTTTTGCGTGTGAGACAAGATTGTCTAACCCTGGGCTTGAAATTGTAAATAACAGCCCCAAAAGACATGTATCAAGAAGGAATTTCTACATTTAGGTTTTAGTTTGCAGGCATTAGAGACTCTAGTAGTTACTGCTGCTGTTTGTGCTCTTTGTAGATTATATTATCTATTACGAGAATTCAGGACTTTCTTTTGATGAACAGCCTAGGCGTTACCTGGTATAACGACAGATTCTCAAACACAGAAATATGATTCAAGGACCAGTAAATATGAGATCAAGATAGGACCCCTCCAGGGGAGGGCTGGCAGCCTTAGGCCTGGGGGGCAAAACCAGTCAAGTGGCCCATTGTACCACCAAATCAGTGCAATGGTGCCCACCTTTTCCTGGTTTTATAACGGATATTGATGTTATGCTAATCAGTAGCTCTTTACCCGACCTGCTCCTTCACGGCTCTGACTTTCAATGTTGTCAGAGCGCAGGCTGAGAATCTCTGAGCCTGTGCTCTGACTCACTAACTGAGCACCAGAACCATGAGGGAGAGGATATAATCTGACTACACCTACTGCTGGTGCGCACCAGTGGACCACCAGCAAATCGTTTAAATTGAATAGGCTCTTGTCCCCAACTTGTGAGCTGACCGCACAGCGTGCACACCCCAACGGCTGGCCCTGCTGACACACACTGATGTTACTACTTAGAAATCCCTCAATATTAATACAGACATCAGAGTAAACACCAATAAACTGTGGAAACAGAGCTGATCCCCACCAAATTTATAAATATTTGCTTACTGGATTTGTTGTAAGATTAAATCATGCCTCCTCCTCTCTCTCTCCCATGCGCTGCTCTGTAGGCTGGGAGGAAGTGAAGAGTAATCACAATCTCCCAGCACAGCGGCACCTGTGGCTGCATGGGGAACAGCTGTATTTGCCGCCCCCCATGTGACATCACAATGCCCCACCTATATGAGCTGCCATACGAACTAACGCCAGTGCTGCCACAGTGTATGTTTACATTAAAAGGCCTGCAGGGACCGGCTATAGACACCAGAGCCACTTCATTAATCTGCAGTCGTTCTGGGGACTATAGTGTCCCTTTAATGTGAGGTAAATTATAGATTAGTGTCACTAATAATATACTAGATTGCCTACTTACAACAAGATGAGGATGATGATGGGCTGCAGTTTGGCTCCACTGGTCTGGTGTAGAACAGAATCTCTGGAGGCTGTTTGCAGCTGTAGTCACAAAATTCAATGTTCTGGGAGAATTGGAAGCAGCTCCATTTTTGGGGGGCCCCTCACACAGCTCAAGTTCTGGGCCCCAGGGCCTGACGGTGAGTATGCCCACAAGGCCCACTCATAAGTCCACCTATATGTTCCACCCACCCATGAGTTCGCTCACAGGGAGTAGTGTGTAGGGGATGTGTTATGTGTTATTGTAGAGGATCTAATATGTGTGCTTATGATATGTAGTGTATAGGGATACCAGTTTGTGCAGGTGATGCAGTGTGTTTGTGTGTAGTGGAAGCAGTGTGTATTTGTGTATAAGGGATGTATTGTGTGTTTCTGGTTGTGTATAAGGGATGCATTGCATGAATCTGTGTTTGTATGCATAAGGGATGCAAGGTGTGTGTCTGTAAGTGTGTGCATTGAGTGTGTGTTAGAGATGCATTGTGTTTCCGTGTGTATGTAAGAAAAGCAGTGTGTGTGTAAGGGTTTGCATTGTGTGTTTCTGTGTATGTGTGCAAAGGATGCATTGTCTTTGTGTGTAAGGGTTGCATTTTGTGTGTGTGTAATGGATGCATTGTGTGTTTCTCTGTGTGTAAGGGAAGCATGTTGTGTTTGTCTGTGTAGGGATGCATTGTGTGTTTCTGTGTATGTATAGGGATGCATTGTGTGTGTGCGCGTAGTGTGAAAGAGCTCCCTGTCTTGCCCCCTGTTCTATAGAGCTGTCCCTTCTAGCTCTCCCCTGCCCCTTAGTGGTCTCTCCTCTGCCCCACACTCCCTGTGCTCTTCTCATCCCCCCTCCCTGTGTTCTCCTCACCCCCCCTCCCTGTGTTCTCCTCACCACCCGCCTCCTCACCTCCCCTCTCCTCTCCCCTCCCCCCTTCACCTCTCCTCCCCCCTCACCTCTCCTCCCCTTCACCTCTCCTCTCCCCTTCACCTCTCCCCTCCCACCTCTCCCCTTCTTCTCTCCTCTCCCCGTCACCTCCCCTTCACCTCTCCTCCCCCCCTCACCTCTCCTCTCCCTCTTCTCACCCCTCCCTCTCCCCCCCACCTCTCCCCTTCTTCTCTCCTCTCCCCTTCTTCACTCTCCTCCTTCTTCACCTCTCCTCTCCCCTTCTTCACCTCTCCCCCCCCTTCACCTCTCCTCCCCCCACCTTCACCTCTCCTCCCCTCCCCTGTAGCGTGGCCGAGCTGCACTGCTGTCAGTCCGACCCGTTACAGGAAACAGAAACTCTGCGCGGAACAGGAGTTTCTGTTTCCTGTAACTGGCCGGACTGACAGGAAGTACACACTCCTTCCCATCAGTCCGGCCGGCACCGCGGACAGCAGAGCAGCTCGGCCACGCTACAGGGGAGGGCAAGGGAGGAGCAGCTGCAGCCGCCTGAGGCTCTTTACAGCGCGCTCAGGCGGCTGCAGCATTTAAAGGGCCGGCCCTGCAGCGGCCGGTCCTAACAGAATTTAGGGTGGCCTGTGGGGCAATTGCCTCCCTTCCCCCCGGCCCAGCCCGCCCCTGGACCCCTCCATCAATTTAATATAAAAACTGAGTGATTTATTGCATGTTGCAGTGAGTGACTGTTGATAGCCAAGAATGACTGCTTCACAAAGAGCCATAGAAACTCTCTACTCAGTATACAGTTATAGCAGGAATTATCATAAGATACTTGCAGTGGCAGAGCTAACGTAGAGAGGGCCCTGGTGCAAGTAAGCCCCTCTCAAGCACAAGGATGGCGGAAAGGTAGATCCCCATCTGCCAAAATCCCATGATTCTATGCCAGCTGAGCATCTACCATTTGACCATTCTTGCAGGGTTGTATTTATGAGCAGTGTTTGTGAGTTTGAATGTAACCATGTTTTCGTAAGGAATATATGTGTGCAAGTAGGGGTGAATTTGAATGTACTATTGCCATTGGAATGCAGTGAGTACTTGTGTGTAGTGTTTGCATGTAAATGCAGGCATGTGTTTATATGAAGTGTTGGCTATTAAGTGCAGGTGTGTTTTTGTGTGTAGTGTTTTTTTATACAGGGGTGTGTTTGTATAGAATTTTGGAGTTTGAATGCCGGGGTGTGTTTGTATGTAGTATTTGTGTTAGAATACAGAAATGTGTTTGCAGATTGTGCTGGTGTTGTATTGTTTGGATGTATGCACATACACACACATACACTGCCACATACAAAGTACCCAAGAAAGTGGACAGCGCTAAACAATTATTTTACAATGTGCAACAAACAGTTATAAAAGTGATAAAACCAGCAGCAATCACCTCAAACTGTGACATAAAAATCTAAACCCAGAAAATGGTGTTGCACTAAAATATTATTACACACACATGGTCAATTGTATAATATCTCACCAATAAAATTCCATAAAACCATCTGAAAAACATATACAGGCAAATATAGTGCAGACCATCTGATATCAAGTGTATAGTTGCGCACACTTATTATAAAATGACAACTGTGATCGAAGGCACAAGGTGCTGGAGAGGAGGGATCCCTCACAGAGCAAATCTACCTTGAAATTGCCTCAACACACCGTCCTGGACTGAGGGCTTCCCAAGGAACTTCCATGTGGCGAACACGCAAGCCAAAGCTCAAACGCCAAAAGAGGCGCTCACCAGCTGGCTCTTTAACCTACTCCTGCTTGGGAAAAGATTTGCCCCACACAAATCACCATATCTGCGGTTCCTGGATGCCGGTGTTCTATCAGTCTGCTATACCCCGTCAGATTGCTATACCCCCGTCACTTCCGAGGAGGGGAATCACCTGGATCCTGTGCTGCACATGTGTGCTAGCACTCCTGCTACTCCTCCACAGCAAGGTCCTGGAAGGTAAGTAAAACTAGTTTTACACTTTCATTATAGTTAGTGTATTCACTAAGCTTAGGACATGGGACATTTAGGGTTAATGTTAGGGTTCAAATTAGGGTTAGGATTAGGGACTTGTTCATATTTAGTGATATTTCACTTTAGGGGAATATCACTAAATAGTGATTTCTCACACTTTATTTTAACCCTTACCCCAAGGGTTAGGGTAAGAATAGAGTGTGAGAGAGGTTAGAAGCACTTACCTAACCCTAATTTGTCCCGTGTGCCTAAGCTTAGTGAATGCACTAACTATAATGAAAGTGTAAAACTAGTTTTACTTACCTTCCAGGACCTTGCTGTGGAGGAGTAGCAGGAGTGCTAGCACGCATGTGCAGCACAGGATCCAGCTGATTCCCCTCCCCAGAAGTGACGTGGGTATAGCAATCTGACGGAGTATAGCAGACTGATAGAACACCGGTTCTCATTCAGGCATGGGCCTGGGGAGGTGACCTGCCCTGGCGCTATGTTTCCAATGTTCCAGGGAACTCTCTAGGCAGCACTTTGCATTTCATGCATCAAGGAATAGGCTATGCTCATGTTTATATAATACCAAAATGTGCAGTACATAAGAATACCACACAGATTTTATACTATAATGTTTTGCTATGTTCTTAATATCGCTGTTGTGGCAATTAATACTTGCTTGTATCTTCTTGCACATCAAAAATAAAGAATTAAAAAAAAAAAAAAAAAACACTCACATTTCCCAGAGCATAATCAACCCTGGCTCTGGGTGAGAAAGGCTCATATGGAGAGGGAAAGATCCCACAATTGGATATTCCAGTCTACCCAAGTATGATCTGTAACACTGTGTGGGAGACACAAACCAGGAACAAGCCAATGGCACAGCTGGGTGGCTGTTTGAAGATACTGATTGAGAAAGCGTTAACAGCACAGTGAAACGCGTTTCGGGAAGAAGATTGGAGACTATATTTTATACACTTTGCATATTTTTGTTTTATATGCTTTTAATACTTATGTTAAATAAATGTTTTATTTTAACACCTTAATAGTCGATCATCTTCTACCTTGCTGGTTAAAGAAGGCTTGTAGCCCCCTTAAAGGCACCTCTACACCAGGAGCCAGGTTTTAGGCTCCTAAAAAAGTGAGAAGCCATTTTTCTATCACTTGTAATATAAATCTGTGGAATATATTACACCAGGAGCCATTCTGCTTCCCATATTTCCCCTTCCTATCTCTTTTATACATGAAAATCAACTGAGTAAGAGAAGGATCTGTTTGGTACAGTGTCACCTGAGTACACGTATGCCCTAGTGCCCTAGTGACTTGAGCCTATCCTAAGGGGCTCTAGATCATGTGAGTGAGACCATATAGACCACTTATTCACACGACTGATTACGTTATTGCACTATTTGTGGTTTTTATTCCTACAGATATACGTACTGCGATACGTCTTTTCCTTTACATGTTAAATTGTGTTAACCTATAGGGGTAAGTCTATATATTTCCAGCGCTCCACATATAACAATAGTGGTGGTTTGTATTATATTTAATATTCTCCTATACACTTTGTGTACACCTGTTCTATAGGGGAGAGAGTCCCTGTATTAATGTGGTAGCTGCTAAAAGCGAACTTTATTTCTAGACTATCACAAGCACCTTATTGACACACATTTTCTCTATTTTCTACGTACATGTCATAATTCTTATATTTGCAGCCACCCTCCTGTTAGCCTACCCTTTGTGTCCAGAAGGGTGCTTTGCTTGGGGTCCTGCTGCTGGTGACTGAAGCTGATGTGAGGGTCTGCAGCAGCTCACTCCTGCCTCTCTTCCCCATGCTGCCTGTGCTGCTGCCTCTGCCCTTCCGTGCGGCGATCTCTGTATCAAGCTGGGAGGAAATGACTGGCTGTAACTTCCTCCCAGCTCTGCCAATACTGCAGGGGCCTGGATGCGCTCTTAAAGGGCCGCAGCACCTGACCAGGCCCGTGTTCAGTAATTACACTCATCTTGTGGCCCTAAGTGCATGGGCCAGACAATGGGTCCCCAAAGCTGCACTGGCATTAGTTCTGCCACTGGATGCTTGGCCAAAAATAGTCCCATTCATCTTCACTATACAAAGAGTGAATGGGGATAAATTGGTAAACTGCCTAGGGTCTTGTGGAATCGAAATCTGCTCAGGATAAAATGTAATGTATTTTTAAAAGTACATGTTTAGTTTACCTGAAAGTAGCTTAAACATGTTTGAATGTACACAGTAACTTTAAGGCACACTCTAAGAACCAAAACCACTACATCTTAATATAGTTTTGGTGCTGCACAAAATAAAATCCATTTTCCATAGTAATGTAAAACATTGCTGTTTCTGAGAAATTGCTATATTTTCATTGTCAGGAACACACATCTAGTGGCTTTCAGACTAACAGCTACTAGAGGCACTTAATCCTCAAGACCTTTGATTTCAAGGTCTTTACATTCAGCATTATTACCATAGGAGAGCACAGTGGGTGTGCCAGGTGTGCTCGGACACATCCTAATGTAGGGCCAAACGATTTGCCCTGTCTCCTTTTTAGGTCTCTGTGGGCACTTTTTTGTGTGTGTGCAAGATCACATTTTATCACTAGAACAAAAATGTGTAAAGTTGACAAGGTAATTTTCTCTTGGTGCACAGCCTAAAGTAATGTGCTGTTCACGCTTATGATTATAACACACAGCATGATGATGCAGATTGCGGCTAATTTACCTCATAGAGAAGCATTGGATTAAATTTTTCCTTGTGCAAAACATTTGATTGTCAGAGAGCAGTGAATGCAGCGCATCTTACAACGGTTCTTAACACTTTTCTATGAGAAGCATCTGATTGGACTAGAGGTTATCATGGCTGCATGGCTCTTTACAGTCCCAATTTCAGGTACGTGTCCTACCATACTGCTTTATTTCCCTAGTGTCCCACACTCAGGGGACCAGGGAACTGTTCCTGAGTAGCACCACTGCCGAGATTCATTAGACATGCTTGCACTGTGCAACGGGCTTTAGAATCATGCAGACCAACCAATAATCCAACCAGAAAGGCTGTCAGTCAGCCTGGTGTGGTTGACCCAAGGCTGACACACCGCTGAGTAGGTGCCATCCCTTTTCTGGTGGACCCATCCAATATGGGTATCATTGGTGACGCAAGTCATGCCACTGGCAACAACCTCCTTAGGGCCTGCCTTCTGTCACGACTGCATACCTTTCAATGTTGGGACATATGTTACGGATGATCTCACAGTAGGAGAACTGGGCTTCTGTTAGGATTGTCTCTGCCCTGGATTACGTATGATTTTTTTTTTTTTATTCAAAGAGGGTCCTGAATCTAAACGAACGCCGTTAAAAATACATAAATACATGTATTTATTTTCTGCATGTTCCTTTTAATACTAAGCAAAAGAAATTCACAGGCATTATGGGAAATGTGCATATAATGGCTATAAGTATGCTATAGATTTTATTCAAGAGTTTGTGGAGTTTACCTTGCAAATAAAACAAAACACCCACATTTATTGCTTGCATTTTATTGTCAATTGTCTGTATTCGCATGCAACCAAGTTACTTACCCAATTTGCTTTATTTTACCCTTTTACACAGACCACAGGGGTGAGAGGGTTTACAGCTGCACCTGTCAATTTATCACTCATTCCAAGTGAAGTGAGATGATAGTAATATCTCCCCCTTCTGCCTATCAGTGAAACACACAAATATTTACCCTGCAGCAGGGAAAAAAAATTCAGGAGAAAATGCACAGGTCAGGGAGTTTGTTGACATTTTTAGGACTGTGCTGAGCAATGAAAAAAGAGAAACTACAGGCTTTAAAGGAAAGGTTAATAAGGACATAATAACAAAAAATAAATAAAACAATTAGTTCACACACCAGTATAAATGCAGCCTTAAAATATTAATATATTCTCAGTGCATATGGGAAATAAGAACTCCCTGCATGTTATTCAAAGAGGACAACGAATGGAATGGTTCAGCAAAATAGTTAGAGAGTTGCACATTGTAGTCCAAGCGACGATTGTAAATGAAGATACATGTGCATACACACTATGCATATAACAGTAATCAGGGATATTTTGTCCAACTCTAAAGAGAAGTTATTTTTGTTCCACTGACATTCTTTATGTTGGTAAAGAAATTATTTCTAGATGGTATTATGTTCTACCCTTGCGTAGGGGTATGGTGCTTGGAGTACATTACTTTACAAGGCGTGACATCTCTTGCCTTGAGACAGGAAGACAACACAGCCAGTCATGAAATGGAGGAACTACCACGGTCGCAGGGGTTGCAGTTGCAACCGGGCCTGTCACTACAGGGGGCCCGGCCACTCTGTTGACCCCTGCGACGGTGAGCCGCCAAATGTGGGGGCGCCAAGAGGAGCCCTCTCACAAGGGGCCACTTGGCCACCTTAGGACACCCCCGAATAGGCTCATACGCGGTGAGGCAGAGTAGACACCTGCTTACCTGGATGGCAGGTTCCTACTCTGCCAATATATACTGCGATGGGGTGGGAGGAGAAGAGGCAGGCGGCAATGTGTGCGGTGAGGGAGACTGATCTGGCAGTTCCTCTCTCCTCCCTCACACGCAGTGGTGTATCCTGGTTTTGTGCTGCCCTAGGCAGGACAAAACTCAGGCGCCCCCCCTCCCCCCCGCGCCACCCCCACCCAACCCTTCCCCCCGCCCCACCTTCTAAATACACACACACACAGTCAGACACAAAAACACACACACACAGTCAGACACAAACACACACAGTCAGACACATACACACACACACACAGTCAGACACATACACACACACACAGTCAGACACATACACACACACACACACAGTCAGACACATACACAGACACAAACAGTCACATACACAGACACACACACACATACACACACAGTCAGTGCGCGAGGGAGCTGAGCAGTCAGCTCATGGGAAGTGCTCCCTCGCCGGCCGGCCGCCCGGGATGTCAGTTAGCCGCAAGGCTAACAAGGCATCTGCCCTGGGCATTTGGGGGGCGGCGTTTTTTGCCGCCCCCTGAAAAATGCCGCCCAAGGCAAATGCCTTGTTTGCCTCGCGGCTAATACGTCCCTGCTCACACGCCCTCTATGATGTCTTTCCTGGCCCCAGCATACTAAACAGTGCACGAGAGGAGAGAGGAAATGCCAGAATACAGCATAGCCCCACACTGGAGCCCAGGTAGAGGACCCACACCAGCTCTCCAAAAGGTAGGGAGGCTGGGTGGGCTTCAAAAAAATAAATTGTGAGTGTGTCTGACAGTGTGTGTATGTGAGTTTGTGTATGTGAGTGTATTTCTGTCAGTTAGTGTGTGTGTCTGACTGTCAGTGTGTGTCTGCCTGTCTGCCAGTGTCAGTGTGTGTGTGTGTGTGTATCTGTCAGTGTGTGTGTGTATCTGTCTTTCAGGGTGTGTGTATCTACCTATCAGTGTGTGTGTGTCTGTCAGTGTGAGTGTCTGTCAGTGTGTGTGTGTGTGTGTCTGTCACAAATGTATGGGGGTGGGACAGACACGTGGAGGGGTGGGTGGGAGAAACACATAGGGGGCGGGGGTGGGTAAGAAACATGGAGGGACGGGGGGGGAGAATGAGACGTGTTGAGAGGCTGGAAGATGGAGATGAGATGTATGGCAGGGCTGCACTGGGGCCCTGTGGTTTCTAGTTACACCTCTGCAGTCATGGATAAAAGTAAGGAATTCCAAGGACTGTCCACATCATATGGACCTGTGGCTTGGGAATTCCCCAGCCAGCAGTGATCAACTAAAGGAAGGGTACTCCAGCTGGTTTGGATTTACTTAGACAGTAGTCCACGATAACTAAACTACCAGAGGTTAGTCATCACTGTTATAGATAAAATGCAAAAGTGGTCTGCCAATAAGCATTCATTCAGAATTAAATTACTAGTAGTCCATCAGCTTGGGCAGCCTGGACATGTCGACATTCAGGAAATTAAGGGCGTCAATGATCCAATACAAAGTCAATTCTAAAACTGGGTCAGTGTTCAATCAAGCAGAATGACCCACAAACAAGTTTTATAGCTGGGAAGCAATGAACAGCATGCTTTAAAAGAGTAAGGTCAGGAATTTAAAGAATGGAGAGACCTGCAGGCAACTTTGTGCGTGCAGATGTCTAAATGTGACTTTCTATGGTGTTTTTTTATGATGGGCAAAATTAACATTTAGGATGGTACTATGATTTTTCGTATTGCCATTTGATGGCAGAATCAGTGAATTTAACAGGGGCCCTATAATTTTGCCCTTTCGTTTGTGATTTTGTCCATTCTGATCATGCGCAAACACTTAGCACTACACACTTCCCTGACTGTGTTACCCCATCATTAAAAGTTGTAAACTATGCTATTTACCATCAAGATTAGCCTATTGAAAAAAAACCAGTGAACTCTGATTAGTAGGACAACAGTCTATTCCTGGCAAACTAATAAAAGGATTAAATTGTAAACCATTAATGCTTTGCATCAATGAATTATATAAATTACTGAATGTGTGCAAGCAGTGGCCTGTGTTTTACTTGATAAGATATCTTTCCCAGCCATTTTGGTATACATAGCGTAAAACCTAAGATATGAGCCTATAATTTATGTTCTACATCATCAGTCCTGAACATTGCTATGGAATAAAGGCCAATACATCTGTCCAATAATACATCACAGCAGATAAATTGTGGGTTTTGTGTCAAAACCACTCTGTTTTGAGCTGCCACATAGTAATATTCCTATGTTAGATGAAACTTTTAATAAATCTGTTATAACATACAGACATTCATTGAGCCCCCATCCTATGGGCAATAGTTTAGCTTATCCTATATGCGATATATGAGATACGATCAAGCCTCTGAAGTTTCCAGAATTCTGTGAAGGAATCCTAAATTAAAACCCTCTCCTGCCATCCTGAGTTTGTCATTGTAATTGTTAAAGGAGCACTATAGTGCCAGGAAAACGAGTTTGTCTTCCTGGCACTATAGGGTCATTAGGTCCCACCCTCACGGCCTCCCGCTGGGCTGAAGGGGTTAAAACCCCTTCAGCCACTTACCTTTCTCCAGCGCCAGGCTCCCTCTGTGCTGAGGGACTCTCCACCCCTTGCAAACGTCAGATCTGAATGCGTATGCGCGGCAAGAGCTGCTCGTGCGTTCAAACCGCCCATAGGAAAGCATTACTCAATGCTTTCCTATGGATGTCCAGCGTCTTCTCAGAATCACTCAAGAATCACAGAAGCACCTATAGTGGCTGACAGTGAGACAGCCACAAGAGGCTGTATTAACCCCCAAGTGAAACATAGCAGTTTCTCTGAAACTATGTGTTCAGCTGCAGGGTTTAAACTAGAGGGACCTGGCACACAGACCACTTAATTGAGCTGAAGTGGTCTGGGTGCCTATAGTGGTCCTTTAATTGTATTTGATCATAAATGTGTATACACCAATCTTATTTATTTTCTCCCTCATTATATATTATTTCCTCTACCGCCCCAAAGTTTTGATTTAGGAATTATATTCCAGTGGGCCGCTACTGATACAACGCAGAAGCACCGAAGTGTTCAACTTTCACCTAACTGTTGGTGGAAATACATTAACTAATGCATCACAGCCAATTTATTACTCTGATGATCTGACTGCTTATCCCACACAAAATGATTGGTGGGACATCCATCTCTCTAATTTCTAAGCCATTGAGATCAATGTCACTAGTTGTGGTTGGCCAACATTGGCCCACTGGCTTGCTAAACAGAGCTTAGCTTGTCTCGTACAGACCTCCGTGCACAGGCTCCAACCTTGACCTTCTGTGTGAGTTATATGAATGTCCTTTTTTATTAGTAGATATGTGTTGTCTATTGAGTTATGTGTCCTACAAGATCACAACATGCAGCATTCACTCAGCAGAGATTGTGTGTGTCCTGACTGGTAATTATGAACATGGCATGTAGTAAAATGCATACTTGCTTAAATTAATAGCATCTCCCTCTTCAGTGTCAGTAAAATGTAAAAATATTTACCCTGCAGCAAGGAGGAGTGGGGAGAACGCACAGGTCAGAGAGTTTGTTGACTTTTCAGAGCTCTGCTGAGCAATGAAAAAGGAGACTAAGAAGGATTAAACGACAGATTACTAAAGACATCATGACAGCGAGAAGAAAAATAAAGATAAAAAAAGAGAATAAAAAACATGATGTACAAAACGATGCCAGAATAAAAAGTATCACAGAGTGCTATTTTACAAATACTATATTTATGTGGCCAGACTGTGGTATGCATTAAATAAAAGCATTCTGGCGTTTGATTTCAAGGTTTGGTATAGCCTTACAGGAACATGGCATACAGAAAGTCATACACCTGAGCAGAGGATATTTCTATCATGTGCTCCATCCCTCCTAATACAATATAGTTATTTGGTATTGTAAGCTCCTGGCAAAGCTCCTTTGAGATCTCCATTTGACGTCACCAGGAGAAGGCTGTGATTAGACTGTTTTGCCGGCTCAGTGCGTATGCACACGCTCTGATATGACAAATGGAGGAGGAATTTTTGGAGGGATGGATTTTTAATAAACAAAATAAATGAATTGGGGGATTAAGTAGGGAAATCACAGAGAGAGGGATGTAAGATCCAGGTCCCCTTTCATGCTACTCTGACAATAGATGCAAAATAGGCAAATAATTCACCAGACGGCTCACATCGATGGGTCGACCTGGAAACGAAATTAATGAGCACCGATCTCCCACAGTTCTGGATATGGGTGCCCAGACAAGACAGACCAGCTCTCCGGACAACCTGCCCGGCAATCCTGAACTCCATACGAATTTGGGACAACACGGCCACCAAATACGCACTCAAACACACGCCCTCACCACTAACCCCATATCTGAGGAATAAAGCATTCGAACCCGGGCTGAGCGCACGAGACTTTAGGGGCATAGAGAGCACTGGAATGCAGAGGTATGGCCATATGTATGAGGGGAATTCCTTCCGAACGTTTGATAGCCTCAAAACCTTAGCGCCCCTGACCACGAAAGATGTATTTCGCCATATCCAATTACGAGACTTTGCCAAAATCCCTGAGGTCAGAAAAGCAGCCCACACCCCCATGACGTTCTACGAACAATTATGTAACGCCGAAACCATACCGAAGGGCTTAATAACCACTATCTACGCACAACTCAGCGCCCCACTTAAAAATGCTAATGACCCACGTTACATTGGCTAATGGGAGACGGACCTGGGGGGTACGCTGGAAGGAGAGGACTGGGTGGATATTTGGGAGGCGACAGCTAAAACCTCAATCTGCGTGCTGCAACAGGAGCAATCATATAAAATGCTCATGAGATGGTACACTACACCTGTGCAGCTACACAGAATGGGGAAAACCACGACAGACACATGCTGGAAGGGCTGCGGAGGCAGAGGTACCCTTGTGCACATGTGGTGGGAATGCCCAGAACTACACAAATACTGGAAGCGCATCCAGAAACTACTAACTGACGTTTTGAAGAAAAGTATAGATCTAGACCCATGGTCGGTCCTACTGTCCAAACCCATAGACGGTCTCCCTAGAAAGGAACAACAGCTCTATAATAAAATCACACTAGCGGCCAGAAGGGCTCTAGCCCAGGCGTGGCTTAAGTCCACGATACCCACAGACGAGGACGTGATAGCCAAAATCAAAGATACACACTTGATGGACAAACTCACAGCCCAAATTAGGAACACGGAGAAATCATTCCTTAAAATATGGCAACCTTGGGAGGACTATCTCGATGACTAATCCTCCATAAGCAGGACAATGACAAAGGCCTGGAACGGGCCTTGATCCGCCGCACGCCCCAGCGAACAGCATTCCCCCTCCCCCCCCCTTTTTTATCCCCCCCCACCCCCTCTCCCTCCCCCCTCCATCATTAAACAGGGAGATAGGGGGACGACAGTAAAAGCTACACTTAAAGCCCTAAAACATCACCAACCAGCCACCGGGAAGAACCCACACAAGTTCCAAACCAACACATTACACTACATCTACAACCTGGTATTACGACCACAAAGTTCAACACAAGGACCACTGGCAAACGCACGACCACCCACTAAGACCTCTCCATGAAGCTAGCCACGGCCATAAGAAAAGACGACGGGGCACCGCTCTCTGCGTCCAAACCAGACCCCGACGGGGGATGGTTCGCGAGACGGGCTGTCTCTGAAACTCTGTAACTGGGGGACGTTACTCAAACCGGTACCAAACCCATCATATTACCACGCGGACGGTCTCACGACAGGGCTTAGAGCACATACCCGACGCCACATACCTCAGGACTACTCCACGCAGAACAGAGTATATAGACTCAACGCAAGCAATGTGCGTCACTAGGACAGCACTGTAAAACCTGTCTTATACATACAGAGAGTATTGTATTTTACCCTATTGTGTTGCACTGTTGTGTTCCTTGTTCTTTTTTGTGTTCTCTGTAATTGTTGTATTTTTTGTACGGGCAAAACTGCCCCTAAAACTTAAACTCCGACACAGAGCGGCTAAAATCAAAGTCGTCTAACCTACTAAACATTTAACCACTGTTGTAAACCATGGAAAATATCTTGTAACCGGCCCCTGCGCGAGCCATTGAATTTTGCTATGCCGCATTTTGTGTCGAATTAAAAATAAAGAAATTAAAAAAAAATAGGCAAATAATTGACTTTAGGCTGCCCGGAGCATTGTCCCAAAAATCACAAACTCTGGTTTTCCATAGTAAAATATTACCTTCCAGAATGTGTGAGCGCTCCAGGGAGCTGTGATGGCAAACATTACTGAGCAGGAGTGCTAAATCTTCGGCAGGAATGAAGTAAAAGATCCAAATGTGCTCAGACTTAATTTTTGCTCACTCTTTTGCTCATTTCAGGCTTCTCCAGCTTTTTGGTTGTTCAGTATGTGCTATCTTTATTTAAGTTATTAAAAGGGACTTAAAAGGGACACTATAGGCACCCAGACCACTTCATCTCATTGTCAGTTGCATTGCAGTATTAAGACTGCCTCTAGTGGAGTTTGACTGGCTGAAACCATGCTGGACGTCCTCATGTAAGGCATGTTGAAAAACCATTGAGGCAACACTTTCCTATAGAGAAGGTCTAATGAACATGCGGCACTCACAGCACATGTGCATTAGGTATGAATTGTATTGCTAACACTGTAGTGCTCCTTTGCAGGGATTCTATAGAGTAAGGAATACAAAGCTTTGGTCCTCCCTTCTCTCACCCACCGACAGCCGCTAAATGGTTAAAAAATCCTTTAGTCACGTATCCAATTCCAGTGCAGATGTCCCTCAGCACTGGGCATTAGGCCCTCACCACAGGAAAGCATTGCTTCAATGCATTCCTATGGGAATTTTAATGATGGTGGAGTGTCAGGTGACCAGAAGTCGGTTAGCCACCAGGAAGTGCCTCTGGTGGCTGTCTGATTGACAGCCGCTACAGGCAGTGTTAGTCCTGCAAAGTAACCATTAACTGCAATAATTTACATTGCAGGACTATGCAAGACTGGGTCAGTGCACCCAGACTACGTCAATGAGCTGAAGTGGCCTGGGTGCTTATAAGTGTTCTTCCTGCATCATGGGCTTCAAAGTATTTACACTCTGTTTCCTGCATGAAGCATTTGGTTTCTTTCCCCCATATAAGGAATTTCCTCTATATCAACACTTCTCTGTTCACTCCATCTCCACCCTCCATTAAAATGTTCCACCCTCTGTTAAAATATTGACCTTATTCGTCTTTTGTTCTTTACCTTCTCCTCTCTTATTTCTCCATATGTCTCCTACTTTCATTCCATCCCCCTTCTCTTCCTCTCCAAGTTTTATCTCAAAATACATTTTACATACCAGGCCAAAGTAAAGAATGTTTCCAGTTCAGTTACTTTGGCCTTAAATTTGAAATTCACTTTGAATTCCTGACCTTTTTAGTGACTTCCTATTGCGTGTAACTTGTGTGGGAAAATACATTTATTGTTATTCCTGTATTGAAGCTAAATACAAATTGAGCTAAAATGCTTTATAAAACTAAACTGCAAAATGAAGCTGAGTTTTTTTAGAAAGTAGCTCTGTTCCTAACAAACGTTTCTCTTGTTTACACAATCAGTACATCAGTTAAAAGCAATAGAACACGATAATGAAACATCCAAACAAGAAAAGCAAAACCTCAACAGAACAGAATGTGACCGTTTCTGTAACATTTTATATATATAAATGGTAACACATTCCCTAACCTGCAAAACAATGACTAATTAGGATCATCGCAGACAACGGACATTTCATGAGCTGTTACATAACACTAATATTGTTTATATGGAAATTATAAAATTAGAACAGTGCAACAGTAAGGTCACTGAGTGAGATAAGATACCATGTGGCATACCTAGGTAGGAAAATTAGAAAAGTAAAAGAACTGTTCTGTGTATTATTGCAGGTTAACAGGTGAACTGAAATGGTATTATCCACCAGTTAGGTTAGGTTTTTCTGTTTGGAACTTAAGGCAAAATATTCTCAAAGATCTAAGACTTTTTATAAGTACACAAAATGCCTATTTCTTTCAAATATTGTTCACAAATCTGTCTAAATCTGTGTTAGTGAGCACTTCTCTTTTGCCGAGACAATCCATCCACCTCACAGGTGTGGCAAATCAAAATGCTGATTAGACAGCATGATTATTGCACAGGTGTGCCTTAGGCTGGCCACAATAAAAGGCCACTCTAAAATGTGCAGTTTTATCACACAGCAAAATGCCACAGATGTCGCATGTTCTTTTGAGGGAGCATGCAATTGGTATGCTGACGGCAGGATTGTCCACCAGAGCTGTTGCCCGTGAATTGAACGTTCAGTTCTCTACCAAAAGCCGTCTCCAAAGGCGTTTCAGAGAATTTGGCAGTACATCCAACAGGCCTCACTACCGCAGGCCACGTATAAACACATCAGCCCAGGACCTCCACATCGAGCATCTTCACCTCCAAAATCGTCTGAGACCCGTATTTTACATTTTTAAGCTTTATTCTTATTAAAGGTTAAGTTTTATTCATTTGTTCAGCCAACTCCTGACTGAATTAGATATCGTTCTACTCAGATATTATCTACATTAGTCCACATACTTATTGCTATACTGTAGTGGTTTTGGTATCAGAAGTGCCCTGGCATCCTATCCCAATGTAAGTTCTTTTTAGAGGACTGCCGTGTGTCACTGCCTCACTCTTCCCCTCTAGTAATGAGAACACTGCTGCTAGGAGCTTCCATTAGCTCTATTGAGCTAAGCTAGGGCTTGCTCTTCGGCTAAGCGCATCAACTAATTGCTCTCATCCAGTGAGATAAGTCCTGCACTGCCCAGCTTAGCACAGATAAGACAGCTTCTGGCCCCATGTAAGGAATATATGCATAGCCATAAACCAATTAGAGTGCCCAAGATTACCACTGAAGGGCCTTCAATGAGTGCCAGAACTGGATCATGGAGCAATGGAAAAAGGTTGCCTGGTTTGGAGTCATTATCATTATCTTTGAGCTCAGGTGGAGGGCTTGGTGCGTTGTTTACCTGAGGATGTTGGCAGCAGGATGTACTGTGGGAAGAAGGCAGACTGGTGGAGGCAGTGCTATGCTCAGGTCAATATTCTGCTGCGAAACCTTGGGTCCATGGAAATTCATGTGGATGTTTCTTTGACATGTACCACCTACCTAGAGGTTGTTGGAGCCCACGTACACCCCTTGGCGAAGGTGTTCCTTGATTGTAGTGGCCTCTTTCAGCAGGATAATGCAATCTGCCACACTGCAAAAATTTATCAGGAATGGTTTGAGGAACATGACAAAGAGTTCAAGATGTTGCTTTGGCCTCCAAATTCCATAGATTTCAATCTAACTGAGCATCTGTGGGATGTACTAGAATAACAAATCTGACCCATGGAGGCTGTACCTCACAACTTGCGGACTCAAAGGATCTTGGCTAATGTCTTGGTGCCAGATAAAACAGGACACGTTTAGAGGTCTTGTGGAGTTCACGCCTTGATGCATCAGAGCTGTTTTGGCAGCACAGGGGGGATATACACGATATTAGGCAAATGGTATTAATGTTGTGGCTGATCACTGTAGATGAGGCACATACTAAAGGCTTCTGTTGTCATCATAGATTAGCAGTTAGAAGTTCCATTTCGTATGCCCGTAATTTATTTTGTATATCCTTTGAATATAGCATATCTGCCTGGTGTTGAACTAGTACCTTTGGCCTGCCTGTAAACAGTCTTTGTGCCTTTCTGCACCTGACACCATTCGCAGCATTTATGAATGCCAAACCAGTTACCGGAACACAAGAACGGACATGTTGTACTTGTCTGTTAATATTTGTCTAGTTTATGCAAGATAATACGTGTTCCTGTTTTACTCAACAGCACAAGTGTCTGGCCTGAGTAAACAGAATAATGTCTTGTGACGCTTTTAGTATATTTAAAAGTATTTTTTTTATTGTATTTGGGTTAGAACAATTGGCAGGAGGAAATACAGGAGTGCCTGCAGTTTAAAGTCAAACGTATTGATTCAAACAAAGAAATTAAAAAACATAAAACATTTTTTGCTTATATCTAACTATAGAGAAATTTTAAAGAGGAACTTTCAACTTAGATGTACTGGCACATTCTGTTAGCTAATAAAAAGTTACATCTCAGTTATGCTGCTATGACTTTTCTATATTTATACGAAATGCAAATCTGTTCTGGCACAGTCTTGCATTCATTGTAGATGTCAGATTGCCCCCAAGTAAGGGTTACCTGTGCCTCATATTCCTTGCTTAGTGAGGTCATAATCTAATGCTTAATTGGAGAGAATTGTGTTACACAAACTATGCCAACCCAGATTTAGTCTGGGTCTAAATGTCCAAATATAAAACTCTACACTTCAGACACACACTATCGTCATGCTTTAGATTGGATAAATACAATTCACAGTAGTATCAATAGTAACAACTTGTGTAGAGCTTTCTCGATTGCTTCACACTCCCTATGCCTCCATTCCAGAGGCAGTGCAAGAAAATCTGTTATTGGCATTCACTACTGTAACGCTAGTCACCGTCACTGGGGATGGAAGACAGACACTATGTGTGGGTCCCCAGATTTCTTTTGTGTTTTTGCCACCCTGTGCCCATTATGCCCATTATTGGTGCAGGGTATGTTGAATGTATTGCTTGTCTGTGTCTCACCCCTCCCTCTTTCTCCTGTCCTATTGTTCTCCAGCAGGGCGTTGTCCCAGGGACACTGGCAGACCCGTTTAAACTGGCTGCTTTGTCCCTCCTCAATCTCCCATAAGCCCTTGCTATTGTCTGACCCCACCCTTCCTTGTACTATAGTGCTTTATGCACCATTGTATGTAAATGAGGCTGTTGGGGGCTTAAAATATGTGTGTTATGTCTACTACAGTTAGTTGTTGTTTGAACCTTCAACAAGCATTGTCTAGTGTTTGGTCCTGGGTGAAAAGGCCCTCAGTGATCCCAGTCAAGCCTCGGTGCCTGGGTCTTTAGTGCTCCAAGGTCCCTGATAGCTATGGGGAAGCGGACTTGGCGGAGGTACTCAGTTGAAGTACTTGAGCTCCGTCACATATGGTGACAGCGGTAGGATGTATGTACTGACTAACTTCGGAGTTTACTCATCTGGAATCTCCTGTATTGGTCTCCTTTTGAATGGGGAAAAATGTGCTGGAAACTATCCTGGGCTGGAGACACAAGGTTCCAGATTTGCTACTGGGGTGTGTGGGTGTCATGGTGGCCAACTTAGAGTGGAGTCAGATAGGGATAGGTTTGAGTTTGGGAGGGGGGGCATGGCAGATTTACTGGGAACTCCCTTTCTCCACTTCTAAAACCTCTTATGTCTATGTCACCCTTATTAGGGGCACCACAGGGTGACCTGGAAGCCCAGTCTGGCCTGCCCAAACCAGACTTCCATGGACTGATCGGTTATGAGGGCTCCATGCGCCCGACTGGGACAAACTTACAAACTATGTGGAACTTTGTCGATGAGGCTGTCAGGATGGATTGACTGCTTGGGACTTGTTACTAACTCAGGCACAGACCGATTAGAGATCCGGTACATGGTTAGTCTACCTTTGGGAGGGAGAAGATATGTGACGGTAGTCACTGTCACTGGTGATGGAAGACAGACACTATGTGTGTGTTCCCAGATTCTTTTTGTGTTTTGGTCACTCTGTGCCCATTATTGATGCAGGGTATGTTGAATGTATTGCTTGTCTGTGTCTCTCCCATTCCCCCCTTTTCCTGTCCTATTGTTTCCCCAGCAGGGCATTGTCCCAGGGACACTGTCAGACCAGTTTAAACTGGCTGATTTGTCCCTCCTCAATCTCCCATCAGCCCTTGCTATTGTCTGACCATACCCTTCCTTGTATTATAGTGCTTTATGGACCATTGTATGTAAATGAGGATGTTGCTATGTCTAGTAAAGTTAGTTGTTGTTTTAACCTTCACCAAGTGTCATCTGGTGTTTGGTCCAGGGTGGAAAAGGCCCTCGGTGATCCTAGTCAAGCCTCAGTGCCTGGGTCTGAAGTGCTCCAGTGTCCCTGACAGCTGCGAGGAAGCGGACTTGGCGGAGGTACTTGGTTGGAGTACTGGGGCTCCATCAGAACTACCAGAGCATGAAGCTCTAGGAGCTGTCTCACCAACTTCCATGCTTTAATTCTCTTTTTACGTAACCATGGATCGGGAAGCCATACCCAATACCCATACCATTCCTGGGAGGCTGCAGGCCATGCAAGAATACTCAATTTCCTGAATAATCATAATAAGACAGTCCTCTAGTTTCATCAAGATAAACACCAATTTCCTGACCTCAATATTTCCTTCATTGCATATCTACAGATTTTGGCTCTGTGGATCGGGATTATCCCACAGAGTATTTACTTACTCAACCCGCCACTACTTACTACATTACCTCACTCTATTGCCTAATTCAGCCCTGCTTGGACCACTCAGCATGTCTCGATGGGTATTAACCCATGAGGTGTTCATAGCAACAACTCTCAAAGTACTCAAATTACTCCCATCAGCAACTTATCAAGAAATGCATTTAAAAATTGTACATCAGTCTCTTCCCTCCCCTGATATTACTACTTCACATCAAGTTCCCTTCCTATTTAAAATGGATTGGATCAAATCCTCACTAAACAAAAGCACTTTGACAAAAACAAAATTCTTACTTGGCAACCTTATATTAATTATATGGATAGATCTAGCCAATCCAAAATTAAATCTATTTTTTTAAATTTATGGACTGGTAACTCACTAGGGTAATAGTGGGCCAATGCTGCAGTATATATTAACACAAACCTCTGATTTATCACCCCTAGTGTTGCTTCAACCTGTGCTGAACTGGAGTCATATGTTTTGTTTACTTTGCCTTCTTACAAAAAGACAGTATATCTTAGTTTTGATTGTATGTCATTTATTTTTCTTTCTAACAAATGATGTTGTGTATGATATGCAAGTTATTATCCTATGTCTTAATATGTAATATTTGTGACTACAGTATTATGCTTGTCATTTCCAGTCGACTCACAACAATAAAAGTTTAAAACAAAAATGAACCCTAAGTGATGACAAAGCATAATTATTTCAACAATAATTATTTAGGATTCCACTAGCTACCTGTATGAACTATGAACATCAAACATCAAACAAATGTACATTCTATTCTATCCAAGGGAAAACATGCTTGTTATTAGCTATACAGAAATTTGACATCTTCATCATTGAAATAGTTTTACACTGTCAGATTGTCCTTGCAACAGATTTACTATTGGGTGGACCACACATTATATGTCCTTCATTTCCTGGAGATGGCTTTCTGCTGACAAAAGATATCCTAACTACAGCAAAAACAAAACAAAAACGATACTACGTAATGTACAAAGTACACAGTGTCCTGCACCTGGAATTTTATCTTAAAATATACTTCCTGTATAACTAACAACTTCAGCAATGTGTGTATATGGTTACTAATTCCTAAGGTGAGTATCTCTTTTTTTTTTTTTTTTCTTATTTGCATTTTTTTTTACTTTTTGTTAAAGGAACACAATAGGGTCAGGAGCACAAACATGTATTCCTGACCCTATATTGTAAAACCCACCATTTAGGGAGCTGCCTCAACCACCCCCTTAGCCCTTTTAAAAGTTAATAAAACTCTCCTTAATTCCAGCGCTGCGCGGGTCCAAATACACTGAATACATCACAGAAATACATAATGAATCATATATTGACCTCCATTCCTGTACCGCCATCTTCTAAAATTCGTGGGTGTTACTGTTCAGTCCTCCACTACTCCTCCACTCTTACAGGATTTGCTCTGCTTGAGGACACTTTGTGGGTCAGCACACTGGATTCGTTGCCTGCATGCGGTGTCACTCCATTCTTAGAATCCCTAGCCAGCACTAGCAGCAACAGGCTAGGAAGTTTCTATAGCTACCACAGCACATGCACTGTGGTTGCTATAAAATAAAACCAAGTGAAAAACACACAGAAAAGTAGAAAATTCCCTCTACGGATAGCCTCTATGCCGCAACTCCGATAAAGAAAAAAAAAAAAATTAAGTACACAGTGATTACTTACTATAGCTGATAGATTCACTGCTGGCTTCTTGTTCTGGTTCCATAGGTCCAAAATCTATAATCACCACAATTCCAGAAAAGAACCACACTTAATAATCAGTAAACTCCAAATCATCTCCATAAGGCGGATCCTTAAAGGAACTCAGTTTATTGAAAAATAAACAAAAAATCCAAAGAAAAATTCAAAAACAAAAACAGATCCAAAGTACTTGTGAAAAGGGGGGGTGGGAGGTAGCGAATGCTAGGAATTACACTAATCGTTTACCATAACGCTTTATCAAGTGGGTAAATGGAGAACCTGCTCAGTGTAATTTCTAGCCTTTGTCACCTTTCTTCCCAAATTCTCACAGCTACTTGAATCTGGAATTTTAAAATGCTTTAGAATTTTTCTTTGTATTTTTTGTGAATTTATCTTGGATTTTTCTAGATTGCAAGTTACTTACGAGGTCTGTGTGTATTTTTTGTACCATGTTGCATATTTTTCAATAAACTGAGTTCTTTTAAACATTATTAATTTGGGGTATGACAAGTACAATTTAAAAAAGAAAAATAGGGGGCGGGGGGGAAGAGTCAGCAGCCATCTTGACTGAATGTGTCTCAAGGGCGCTCCATGCCAAACTGAGTAAAATGCACTAAAATTGCCTTAATATCCTACTGCAACTGCCCTCACAGTGTTAGCTGAGAGTGTTAGGGCAGCTGATATCGCCCATCACATTCTGAGACTGTCTTACCTACAATATAGGGTGCAAAAGTAAGAAGCACTAGGTAGATAAACAGCCTACCTGCTTTGGAGGCCACATAATCCCTCAAGGCTTTAATGGCACCACTTTTGGACGTCCCTTCCAGGACATTCAGGAAAGAGTCCCTTGCTGATCTGAGAGATCTGGAGGTACCAGCGGAGAGGCAGAGGATGGACCCACTCCCAGTACAGAAAAAGGGTTCCTGGATTAGGAAGGGTACTTTGAAGTGAAGTCTTGGCAGACCTTCACAGTAATATCGTGGCAGTTATCAGCCTGTTAAAGGAGGAAATCAATGGGGTGTCCATGCACCTCCACGACACAGACACTGACACCGCGGCCCACGAGGTTTGCATTACTGGCCTGGAAAGGGAGTTGGCTACACTCAATCAAGATCTGCTCCACATGGCGTCTATGGAGGACCACAGACGTTGGAAGTACGTTATTATCCAGGGCTAGCTGAGAGTGTTAGGGCAGCTGAAATCGCCCATCACATTCTGAGACTGCTTAGAAGTTTATTCTCCCCTAAACAAGCCAAGGTTATGGCTCTAGATGGATGCTACCGGCTACCTTCGTCACAGGCTGCCTCCACCGGAACTAGAGGAGATGTTACAGCAGCTTCTGAGGCGGCTTGTGTTCCCACCCATGGAAATAGGGCCGCAACCACCAGCGCAATCTAAACAGCTGACTACCTGGTATGTGACCACGGTGTGCCCATTTTTGGCGCCCGTTCAAAGCAGAAATCCCGCTTCCGCAGAGATCCCTTGACTGCCCTCTCTGTCCTGGACCACTTATTGTTTTTATTTTGTTTAATTTGTATGCGTTCAGTTTATATGATTGCCTCACTGCATAACTTTAACCATGCTAAGGGTCCTTAGAGACACGTTCTGTACCTTCACCTACCTTGGCATAGGGGATTAGGTGCCCTTTATTCTCCCTCACTCCCTACCCACCAATCTTTGTTTTGAACCACTTTTTATACCCAGCATAGTGGGTGACAGTCTCTTGCTCACTACAATTTGGTGATAGCACCATAGAGTTAATTTTGTATTAAGAGGCACATAGCCTATGCAACCCCTACGCAACTTACAAATACATTGTTAGGTATCTTGTTCAGGGGTGGTAGGCTTAGTTCTAGCATGTTATGTTATCTATTGTTTTCTTATACATTTAAACATTAAAAAAAACTCAATCATGGTGAATTCGCTATGCAACGTACCATAACTGCCTTATACTATGTCATTGATTCTTATTATGTTGTACCTGTCCTAATGATGGATTTTGAATAAAGAAAGATTAACAACAACAAAAAAAGAAAAAGAAAAATACATGTAAAACTTAAAAAGTATAAATGTGTCCCAAATGTGAAACTTCAGTCTCATTGGCAGAAGAACCCTGATATTCTCATGTTATTTCCTTGCTGCAATATAACGAGTTTTAACACCACGTGCAAAGAATGTACTTTAGCTCCACTGACCGTGTCTTTAAAGTGGCACT
Organism: Pelobates cultripes; assembly: GCA_933207985.1. Taxonomy (NCBI): domain Eukaryota; kingdom Metazoa; phylum Chordata; class Amphibia; order Anura; family Pelobatidae; genus Pelobates; species Pelobates cultripes. Next base: position 79,352,534 of record OW240919.1, on the reverse strand, counting down.
GTTACCACACCTGAAAAATAAGTATTTCAGAAAGATATAATCTTTATGAAACTCATATTAGCTGTGTTGGAATTGCACTAAAATCTACTTTGTCTCAGTATTTCTCCTATGCCTGACATTTCTAGACACTTGGCTTCGTCTATGGAGGATCCTGTGGTCTTGTGGGATCCAACAAAGGCCTCAATGCTGTACTCTTGCACATGGACGAGCGTAAAGTAGTGACATCCTCTCGTGGCACTGAAGAGGACCTGCAGGTAGAAGATGGCGGTGCCTGTGAGCAAAAGGTTCAGGTAAGTAAAATTCACCTTTGTCTGTATACCCCCAAAGATCCCAGTCGGTGACAGTGCCGCTTTAAAACTGGTAGTGTGCAATGTACTAATAAGTTGCCTGCTTAGGCAGATGGAGAGGATATCATTCTTACAGCAAGCTCTATAAAGTGCTACATATAACTGATATCAACCACAAAGAAGTGACCTCGTAATGTTTTTGTTATTAAGAACATATATTGAGGTTCCTTTCATTTCAAGGATACATTAGTTCTGGATTACAATACAGTGTTGCACAAGTGATTATATACATACATTGTAGATAAAGGATACATTTAAAAATTGTTTTGTGTTTAATATGTTTGCATTATCATTCAGAAGTCAGAAGAAGCACTTGGCGTTGTTAAAGAGGCAGGATCAACATAATTTTCATGTGTGAGATCAGTACTGAAAGTTTTGGATTTTTGGATTTCTGAACCCAGGAAAATTGGGTTGTGTGCATTAAACTTGCTACTCACAAACTAAAAAACCAGATGGAGTCAAAGTGCTTAAGAATATCTGCAGTGCTGCTGCACTACCCCAAGTGACACACAGTGACACAAATTAGCAATAGATACCAGAAAATTGGAGTGCGCAAGCAACTGCACGGGAGTCAAGGTCTTCTCTGAGTACTCTGAAAAAATATACACAGTATATAGTGCAGACTATCTGTATATACAGGGTACAAGATTAAAAGTATATCTGGGGATCAACTCACATGGACCAGAGCCCTATCACCTCTGGCTCTGGGTTTGAATTGCTCCAATGGAGAGGGATACACCCACAGTATAGCAAAACAGGATACTCTTCTGAATCAGATGTAATATTTAGGCAGTACAAACAGATAGAGAGGCAGGAGCCCAAGCTAAATAGTATCAAACACAGTATTTATTTATAAGTAGAGCACACATGCAGGATTATTAAGTATTAAACAAGCTTCCGCTTGAGTTCTCCCAAGTTCCAGGTCAAGTCACACTTTTCCCTATGCCTTACTCCAAATCCTCTAAGCCACCAATCTCCCATCTCAGTGCCATCCAAGCCAACTATTCTCAATCACTAATTTCAGTAGCTATCACGTAACGATTTTCCCATCGTCACAATCTCAGTACTCCCAAAATCACCCCTCTCTCAAACTCCTAATTCAAATAACCAAAGCCAGTAACAGAAGTTACCATTTTCACCATCTCTTTCACCCCTCTCTCAAACTCCTAATTCTACTACCATTTCAGTAACAGAAGTTACCATTTTCACCATCTCCATCTTGGTTCCCACGGAACACCTGCCACCCCGACTGGGTGCCTCCGTCGAACGATGCTCCTAGTGCTCACCAAGGACCATCAGCACTGCACTTGGCACCATAACCACTGCAAGAACCACGAACCGCCGCAGCTTGGTTGTGGTTTCGCCGTCCTTCACCCACCCTGGACCCAAGACCGGGCTCCAGCTTCCAGTGGGTGAACCTCTCCTAAATCCAGAGAGCAGGAACCAGGAACAAGAACAGCTCTTACAAGAGCTAGTGATTATACTCTGGGGAGTATAGTGATTATAGCAATCCCTAGAGTGTAGTTCTCCAATCCCCCAAACATGAGCCAAAACTTCATGAAGGGGTAAGCAGGTTTGTTTAATGCAAGCCAGAACTCACAATTTATACAATTCCTCAGGCCAGAGGCACACCCCCTGGGTCTGATGGAACACAGGCACACAAACCAATTACAACAATACAACAATGTCCGACACTCCCACATACAGCACACAAGCTCTCCCCTCTGCCTGTGATACAATTAACTAAGACAATGGACTAACTCAATTAACTCTAGGAAGAAAAAAGACATACATTTTTACAAACCCCAAAAAGTACCCCAAAATACAACATATCCCCACAAGTCACATCCTCTGATAACCACAATCTGGGTGAACAACATATCCAAAAATCACCCAGATCAGTTCAGGGGTTCAGGAATTTCCTGGAAGTCTTATTTTTGCCCCACCGTGCACATGGTACCATGCCCAAAACAGCTACATACACTCAACGGCAAAACACTGCTGAACAATTTAAGATGGCTGCCGCCACATGTTTGAATCTGTTCCAGTCAAAAGTCCAAGGGGCAGAAACAGTGCCTTTAAGATCCAATATGCCCAAATAGTGTTTTTAAAGGGCAATATATCCCAGGGGCCATAGTCACAGGGCAAGAGGCTGGCAAGCAGGCCTCTCCAAGTCCCAGTGACGAAGGTGCTTTCGTCACACCCACAAAAAACACTTTCCAAATCTCTCATCTCCAAATCCATTCCACTAAAAATCTTTCCATGCCAGTCTTTCAAAGTCACTTGTCTCCCATCATTCTCCCATGCTTTTCATAGACTCCATTTCAGCACCCAGAAGCTATTCCTACCCCAATTTCCCATCTCAGTCCCTTGAAGACAAAGTTCTGCCAGTCTCCTTTTTTAGTCTCCATTATACCACTCTTCAGAGCCATCCTTCTCCGAAACACCTTCTAAATCCCCAAGATAACTCTCTTCAAAGGTACCCATTTCCCAAACCCACATCACATTCCTTCAAATCTACACGGTCACAGCTGAGTATTTTTCCACTTTAGCTATCGTGACCTTAAATTTGAAATCAACTTCCTGACGATTACTTCAAAGGGGATATCCTGTTTGAACTTTTTTAGTCCCTTTTGAATATTTTGTAATTAGAGTTTATTCATTAAACCAAAAATATTAGATATTCCTGCTTGGCTTTAGTGGGCAAAAATGTGCACATCCCCCCTCACCCCTGTCAGTTCTCTGTGGTTATTGGTTTAGCGAATAAACCCCATCTTTGTCTTCATTTTGTATGTTCAGTACTTTTTTATTATTTTTTATTATTATAAGACAGAAAACTGTCTTTCTTGCATTTAAATTACAGGAAATATATAATATATATGAAATGTGGGTGTAAATGCTTCATCTTTTGTGATTTGCGCTAATACAAAATTATTTATCATATATTTGCATACAAAAGGAAAAATCATGTCTTTTCTATTATTAAAGGATTGGTAATAAATGTTTTTAACAACACACTTATTTTGTATTATTTTTTTCTGAAAATGTTTTTGTCTTTAGTCTGTAATTATAAATGACTGTTTTATTCTTAGATCATTGTAATAGTACAATTGCTGCATACTGAAGAAAAAAAAAAAGAGTTTTGAATTGGAGAGGAATTAAAAAAGAATTACAAAAGGGGAAACATCACTTTCTGCAATAGTTCTTTGAATCTCAATTAAAGAACTATTTTTATTTCAAGAGAACAGATCTCAGCCTCTGCTATGCCAAAAAATGAAAATTCTTATATTCTGTAAACAATAAGGAAGGGAGACGGGAGAAGTGGCAGGATAAATGACAGAGTGTCCTGCAGAGTGGTAGTTGCCTCGTTATATAGGGGTGACCTTAGGATAGGTTGGGCTCGGGGAGATCACAAAAGAGGAAATATAATTAAAACTTCACTTTTAATGTAAATAGTTAAAAGGGGGGGTATACAAACAAATTTTAGTTCAAATAACTGTTGTAAGAAATCCTCAAGTGATTCGCCTGTCTCCCTTCCTTATTGTTTAGTTTTATAGTGCATTTCGTTGCACTAGGGGTTAACCCCCGCTCAGGAGTAAGATTATTGTACTATCTTCCTTCCCCTTGTTTTTTGTATTCTTATATTCTGTATTAACGAGAAACGGTCATCCTTGAGCATTTTGTCTAAAGACAAAGTCAATAGTTAGAGACTTCTAGGGCACATTTTTGCAAACCTGGTTTAATCATTTACAATTATATCCCTTTATCACATCCCCTCTGCTCTCTCAGTCCTCTGAAGGTGCTAAGATTTATTTATTTATTTATAAAATATTTTACCAGGAAGGATACGTTGAGGTTTCTCTCGTTTCCAAGTATATCCTGGGTCCACAAAACATTGCATTGTTACAATACAGTATAATATTACAAAAATGAATTGAAACGGAGTGAAGCAAGTATGGAGGGAAGAAACTAGGAAACGGAAAAGAAATTGAGATGGAGAGATGAAAGGGCTTTACAGGGAAATGGAGATGGAGTGAGAGGATAATAAACGTGTATCCAGAAGCAATCAAAAATGTACATGGTACAAGTCCATTGTGGTTTTCCAAAACATGTGCCGTTAGCCTAAAAAACGACACCTTGCAATATTGTTTTAAAATTAAAAAAAGGATACAAATACTAGAATGATAGAAATGCTAACAATTGACTAAGGTCACCAAATGGGAATAGATAATAAAGAAAGTTTGCAGAGCTGCCAGGATGTATCGACTTTCACCAAAGGAAGTGAATTAAAGTTTTCACTCTGACATTCCATGCAGTAGAGGTTATGTTGTATAGAGTGCCCTGGGGAGGTCCTTCTGGTACCTACTCTCTTTACTTGGTCACACTGATAATGTGATGATGACACTTTGGCATTATCAGTGATAATGTTGTGTAACCTGGATGGTATTGCATGGCTGAGAGTGCTGGGCTGATCCACCCGCAGCATTCTCAGCCAATCAACACTGTCCAGGAATGATGGAATTGCTAATTTGTTCATTTTGGCAACAATAGTGTATACTCAATATATTCCCAATATCATGGTCAGCAGTGATACTCATACTTTCACTCACTGTCAGTCATAGCTTACCAGTTTCTAGTGGTCTCTTATTCTATTGTGCTTCCTATTTCAAAACAGTGCAAATCTGAATAATGCCTTACTTTTTAACATTTCTATTTAAGTTACAATCATAATATTGAATAAATGTTATCTCTCTATAACCTCCTCCATTGGACTCACACAGTGGTCTAATTCATCAACTCATAGAGTAGGAAACACTCTTGACCTCATCTTCACCAATCTCTTTACCACCTCTAATCTATCCAATGTTCCATTTTCTCTATTTGACCACCATTGACATCTGCATACCCCGTACCCAAAGTACTCCACCCTCACCACATCAGCCTTGCAGAAACCTCCATTGTCTTGACCTACAGCAATTCTCCATCAACCTCCAAAGTCTCCTTTCACCCATCTCAAATCTCACCTGCCATAACACTGCAACATCCCTCTACAACTCCACTCTCTCATTTCAACTAGAAATCATGGCACTTCATACACTTAAAATCACTAAGCGCCCCCAATTACAACCCTGGCACACCAAGCTGACCCGATACCTCCAAAAATGTTTCAGAACTGCTGAACGCTGCTGGAGAAAGTCTCACTCTGCGTCTGACTTCCTCCACTATAAATTTATGCTGCGCTTCTACAGTCTGGCTTTTTTCCTTTACAAAAGAAAACTACTTCAATGCACTCATAACCACACTCTCCCGCGAGCTTAAATGACTCTCTTCTGCGCCCTGTCGTGCCTCCTCCTCCTACCAACTTGACCGCCACAAACTTTGCAACTCACTTCACTGAGAAGATTTCTACAATCAGGGAAGAGATCTCTCATCTCTCTCCATCCACTATCAACTTCTCCCCTAACCACACTCCATCAGCTGTCCTATGCTACAGCAGAAGAGGTTTCTGCTCTGCTCCGTTCCTTCCGCCCCATCACCTGTTCCCTCGATCCTATTCCTTCGTATCTTATCCCCACTTTGTCTCCTTCTCTTGCTCTGCCTCTCACTAAAAATTTAAATCTCCCCTCTCCTCTGGCACATTTACTCTACCCTTCAAATGTGCAACCGTAAGCCCGATTCTAAAAAAGCTCAACCTTGACCCTAATTCCCCTCCAACTACTGCCCTATCTCGCTACTGCTATTTGTCTCCAAGTTCCTTGAGAGAGTTGTGTATGCGAGATTGACAGACTTCCTCGAATCCAACTTTCTGCTTGACCCGCTTCAATCTGGATTCCGCACTCATCACTCTGTTGAAACAGCTGTGACCAAAGTATCCAATGATCTTATCACTGCAAAATCCCATGGCCACAACTCTATCATAATTCTCCTTGACCCTTCTGCGGATTTTGACACTGTTGATCATCAACAGCTTCTTCTCAACCTCTGTAATCTCGGTCTACGAAATACGGCTCTCTCCTGGTGCTCTTCCTACCTTTCCCAGCACTCATTCAGTGTTTCTTTCCCTGGCTCTGCCTCTTCTCCCCAATCCCTCTCTGTTGGTGTTCCCCAAGGGTCTGTCCTTGGTCCCCTATTGCTCTCAATCTACACTGCCACTTGGTAAACTCGGCAGCTTGTTCGGCTTCCAGTATCATTTCTATGCGGATGACACGCAAATGTATTTGTCCTCCCCTGATTTCTCACCATCCCTCTTGACAAGTGTCAAGACAAATGACAAAGACAAATAGCCTCTCTGCTATTTCCAACTGGATGGCTGCTCATTTCCCTAAACTGAACCTGTCGAAAACAGAACGTCTGGTCTTCCCCCCTCAATTGTTGCTACCCCCAGGTCTGTGTCCCTCCAAGTCAATGGTGCTACCAACCGCTCTACCTCTAAGGCTCACTGCCTAGGACCCTTTTTAACGCCTGATACAGAAAAGGTGCTTGTCCATGCCACTGTCCTCTCTGGCCTTGACTACTGTAATCTGCTTTTTAGTGGTCTTACGTGTTCCCAACTTGCCCCTTTACAGTCTATAATGAATGCGGCGGCTAGGCTCTTCTTCCTATCCATCCGCACCTCCCATGCCTCCCCCCTTTGTCAGTCCCTACATTGGCTTCTCGTTAATATAGGACTCAATTTAAGATCCTGATACTTGCTTACAAATCTCTACACAATACTGCTCCAACCTACTTATCCTCACTAATACACAAATATGTCCCATCTAGGCCCCTACACTCTGCTGGAGACCTACTTCTAACCTCTGTTCCTACTCCTACCGCTGATGCTCACCTTAAAGACTTCTCTAGGGCTGCACTGTTCCTATGGAATGCCCTTCCCCTCTCTCTTTGACTTTCACCCAATCTCTACTCCACTCTTTGAAAACGTACAGACTTACAGATTGCAGAGACAGCCTACAGATCAGATAAGTGAGGGTTGGGGGGAGACAGCCTACAGGAAGGGTCAGGAAGGTAAAGTAGGAGAAGGAGCAGAAAGTAGAAGGAGTAGATATAAGCAGGAAGGGACATTAGGGAGCAGAAATGGTCAGCAAGGAGCTGGAAGGGGCAGAAGGAACACAAAGGTAAAGTAAGGAGCAGAAAGGAACAGAAATGAGCAGGAAGTTGTCAACAAGGAGCAGGAAGGTAAAGTAGGAGAAGAAGCAGAAACGAGAAGGAACAGAAATGAGCAGGAAGGGAGAGCAAGAAGCTGGAAGGGGCAGAAGGAGCACAAAGGTAAAGAAGGAGAAGGAGCAGAAAGGGTCTGCAAGGAGCAGAAAGGGATCAGAAAGAAAAAGGAGCAGAAGGGCGCAAAAGAAGCAGAAAGGTAAAGGAGCAGAGGGGCCAAGGAGGAGAGAAGATCGTGTCAAATGAAGGAGAAGAAAAGGAGATTGGAGCAGGAAGGACAAGTGAAGTGATCCCTCCACTTCATTCTGGACACCACATCATAAGGCTTTGGTACCTGGGCCTGACAGGGAAACTTTGGACCTTCTCATAGACAAAATAGGCAAACAAAATAATTTTTACAACTAGATCTAGACCCTGGTAACTGCTGAAAGAGTGACTTAGTAGGACAGAGAATTAAAGAACTGTTGACTATTTTCAAATGTTGGGTTGGGAAGCAGAACACCAGATCCAACAGTATCTTAAATGAATCTGTATAATTCTCCAAACCAGGACCTATCTAGTATCCAGTACATAGGCTTATTAACAGGTGAGTAAGACTTGTTACCTATGAGAGCACATTTAATGCTGTCATCTTGTTCAGGCAGAAGAATGGCGATTGCTTAGACAAAGTCATAGGTATCAAAGAAGAGCAATAAAACTATCCTCCGAGCAGGCCCAGATTGGCTATTGGCCAAACTAGATTGGTCATTTGTTGTTGTCTGCAATGGTCAAGCATTGTTCTTGTGCATTAAATAAGTATTTAAACAAATGCCAGTTCTGCTGCAAAGGAACCAGATGCAGATAAATAAGCTAGTCAACCCAAAGAAATCTCTACATGCACACTTCCAGCAACAAATTATCAAACAAACCTTGAGCAAACGATAGAACCAGAACCAGTGGACCATGAATGTAGCAGTGAATAGAGTGGTCACATAAATCACAGAACGTTGTGATAGAATAATCAAAACGTCACTTTATATGAAAGACTACGTATGACTGTGGCTCACCTAAACCACTAACTGTCATATTACAATTTATTATATTTTTTTGCTATTTTCTTGGTTTCTTTTTCTTTTTATCAAATGTCACTATAGCATTAGTTAGAGCAGTGTATCCCACACTGTAAAGACATGTGTTATTATAAACAGTGTTATTAAAGCACCACCCTCCTTTTAATTAAGTACCAATATATCATAGCAGCTTTATGCCGATATTTTTTAAACTGATTTAGTCTTGATGTATGTTATGATAGATTTATCAGTAGCATTTTATATTTCAGGGAACCTAGGTGAAGATGTATTATAACATAACAAAAAATAATATAACACAATATAATATAGAATACACAAAACATCTGAAAACCACTCATTTAAAAATAAGTATTTACAAAGCACGTTTTCTATGTGTTATGCTAAACTGGCTACATGAAAATAGTTTTTAGGTGACCTCAATATTTTTTTTCCAACTGTCATGATGAGTGATTACATAATAATAAATTGTGTTAACATTCCTACATTATAGTACATCTCTCTCTTCTGTTATGGCAACAGTACAGTAAGCCAGTGTTTCTCAACCCTTTACAGAGCAGTACTCCTGCAGATCTGGAAAAAGTCTTAGGTACCCCTGCATTGAGAAAGTAATTTCTATTGATTAAAATTCCAACAAAACAATGTTGATATTTAAATTAATCCCATCTTGGAGAACATGCTTGATTAAAGGTAGTAAAGAAGATTTTGACATATAAATATGTCATAACGTGAATATTGTGCATGTATTTGTAAGACGAAGTGTATGAACTATTAATCTGAAGTATAAAAGTCATAAAATTAAAATATAAACCACACTTAATAGGTAGACCCAGAGGACACTGAGGCACACATACAGTGACACACAGAAGACACTGAGACACACACAGATTTACAAGGCGAGGACACTGACACACATTTACACAAAGGAAACTGACACACTGAGAACACTGACACACACTCACACACATTTACACACAGAGGACACTGATGCACACACACATTTACACACACCGGGAACTGATACATAAATATCATTTTGGGGTGAGATACAGAAGACTAAATAAGAAAACAAAACCCAATTGTGTATATTTGAAAATAAAACAAATCCCAATTTCTTGGATAGTTGGTATTCCTGTTAATGGATATCTTGCATAAGACCTGCATTGTATCACCACTGCTCATACGACCCTATTATCCCTCCATTAACAGGATATGTCATCCAACACCAGTGTGGTGCTGTGGACACCATCTGCTGTAAACCAACCCTCCTACATCTATCACAGTTTTGAATTTTGGAGAGACTCAAGTACAGGCTAACTTATATAAATGTAATTGACTCAATATGCTATAGATATTATTGCTGATAACCTAACTTATTTGGTTTCATTATCACTTGCTGTATTTTAGACACCCTGAACTCAAGTTGTCCCTGTATATGGAAATATTGTCCAGCAGACAGAAAGCTGAGCCCTTACCATCGCATCTAAAACCAGCCAAGGTCAGTGTGAGGCTGGACTCGCCCCCACAAACTCATGTTTCTTAACCTCCCAGGGCCCAACGAGTGGGCGGCCTCAGAAGATGATGTCATCCTTCGAAAGACCACCAGGGAGAACTTGGAGTGGGGAAATGAAAGCACCTGTCACCCCAAAGATGAGAAGGCTATCCAGTTTGGCAGCTTTGGTGGCCATTGGAGACTGCCTACATTGCATAATTACACTCCCACCTCTGCTTGCAGTGTGAGTGATGGCAGGGCTGGTCTGGGAATATTTTAAACTGGAGCTCCTTCTGTTCCTGGTGTACCCCCTGCTTTTGGTACATATGCTACGCGTACCACAGGTTGAGAAACCAGGCAGTAAGCTATTTCTAGCTGTTGCTGACTGTTTTATGCAGATGGCATAAATGAAGAATTGATATCTGATTTGCAGTTATAAGATATATTGAATAACATGTTACTTGGCCCTCTGCGTGTTCCACAGTCTTTACTGGTGTGTACTGGAGTTGTTTTTTCTAGTTATGTCTCAAGAATGTATTTTCTTTTTAAACACATTTTTTTCTGCATACAAAACATAGATTTCTAGGAACTGCTAAATTCTTTACCAGTTAATAATTAAACAGGGACACGGCTGGCTGGGGGATTTTTAGGTAATGTGAGAAATCAAAGAACAGAAGACAGAATTTTAACAGATCTAACATTCTATGAGCTCATTAGTCTTGTTCTGGTTAAATATTTGGTCAAATGCCCCTGCATGTACGTCTTGGCCTCTCAAATACTAGCTCAGTAGGGGGAAAGGGGTACACATCTGGAATAACTTTTACTTCTAGGAAAAAAATCTACAATTTTGATGGGATATGTATTCATGTTTTTGCACACTCCTGATGTAATTATTGCCCCAATTTTTCTGCTGTTGTACCAATGAGAGAAATCATTTAACCCCTTAAGGACACATGACATGTGTGACATGTCACGATTCCCTTTTATTCCAGAAGTTTGGTCCTTAAGGGGTTAAAGGGGTTAATTGACCCTTTCATGACTTCAGATGGAACATGGTTAATCCATTTAAACCATAATAAAATACCTGCTGGATTGTTTACATTTAAAATGGTTTAACTGGGGACAATCAATCAATCCACTCCTATGTTACTATGATGGGCATAGCATTTCATATTTTGGAAGGCAGAAGCTTCTGTTCTCTTGAGGACATCATCAGCTCCGGAATGGTTCTATAAAAAGATGCCCTAATAAAAATAACATGCTTATTTAAATAGATTTAATATGTACTGACTGATGGGTGCTATGTTACACAGGACTAAATCAAAAGCAACATTTCCCACTCCTTTGTATCTATACTTCATAAATATATAATATATATATACAGGTTACATTACAGTAAGTACAGTAGGTATATAGCACAAACAGGTGTTCTGACACAAATTACAGTTTACATCTCCTTGGAGGGGGTACAGTAAGTGCATGAAGTCTGTGGTTAAATGTCCATAATGAGCAAAAAAATGTGTAGGGGTTGTTCTCTCTACCTTATCGTAAGGAAACACTATAGCATTAGGAATACAAAACTGTATTCCTAACGCTACAGTATGCCGCTGGAGAATGATACAAAGTAGTGAAGGGCTATGTTTTCCTGCATGTGATATGAGTTTGCATTTATGCTCATCTTCATTCAATTCGACATCACAGCGGATCTATGTTTGTTTCTACCTATCTTTTCATATTTTTGTAAAAATATCCTAGGTGACATATCTGCTTCCTGGTGTGCATTGGAGAGATGGAAAGAGAAATATATTTACCTAAAGCTTGCCCCTCTCAGAGCTATCATTACTTATCATTAGTTATATGGATATATTTTATTTTTTTGTAAGATTCACTATGAAAATCTCAGACATTACAGTGCCACTTCGAAGCTGAATACTTCACCCGAGTCTTCATTAGTCTTTAAAATTCAACTGTTTAGAAAAAAAAAAGTAAGTTCCTCTGTAAATAACATATTTATAGAATTTGTTTCTGCATTGCAAAATATACTGGCGAATCAAATTAATCTTCATGTAAACAGTTGTTTTCAAAATGTTGCATACACTTGCAGAAATTGTGAAATTTTGGCATTGATTTTATGACTGATCATGCAAACAAAATGTATTTTATTGAAGGATAGTGATCACATGAAGCCATTGATTATTACATAGTTTTAAATCATAATGATAACAGAAATCACCCAAATGGCCCTGACATACCCTTGAATGTTTGGCCTTGTTACAGACACACAAAGTGACATACACAGATTAAAATGGCAATTAAAGAATAATTTCCTACACCTGTGGCTTTTTAAATTGCAATTAGTGTCTGTGTATAACTAGTCAATGGGTTTGTTAGTTCTCACATGGATGAACTGAGCAGGTTAGATACTAAGCCATGGGAAGCAGAAAAGAGCTGTCAAAAGACCTGCGTAACAAGGTAATGGAACTTTATAAAGATAGAAAAGGATATAAAAAGATATCCAAAGCATTGAAAATGACAGTCAGTACTGTTCAATCACTTATTAAGAAGTGGAAAATTCAGGGATCTCTTGATAACAAGCCAAGGTCAGGTAGACCAAGAAAGATTTCAGCCACAACTGCCAGAAGAATTGCTCGGGCTACAAAGAAAAACCCACAGGTAACCTCAGGAGAAATACAGGCTGCCCTGGAAAAAGACGGTGTGGTTGTTTCAAGAAGCACAATACGACGATACTTGAACAAAAATGAGCTGCATGGTCGAGTTGTCAGAAAGAAGCCTTTAATGTGCTAATGCCACAAAAAAGCCAGGTTACAATTTGCCCGATAACACTGTGACACGCCTCACAGCTGCTGGCTCACTGTAATTTGGAGTGACGAGACCAAAATAGAGTTTTATGGTCACAAACATAAGTGCAATGTTTGAAGAGGGGTCGACAAGGCCTATAGTGAAAAGAATACCATCCCCACTGTGATGTGTGGTGGTGGCTCACTGATGTTTTGGGGGTATGTGAGCTCTAAAGGCACAGATAATCTTGAGAAAACGGATGGCAAGACAAATGCAGAATGTTATCAGAAAATACCAGCAGACAACTTGCATTCTGCTGCACAAAGGCTGCACATGGGACGCTCTTGGACTTTCCAGCATGACAATGACCCTAAGCACAAGGACAAGTTGACCCTCCTGTGGTTACAGCAGATAATGGTGAAGGTTCAGGAGTGGCCATCACATTCTCTAGACCCTAATATCATCAAGTCACTCTGGGGAGATCTAAAACGTGCGGTTCATGCAAGATGACCAAAGACTCTGCATGACCTGGTGGCATTTTGCCAAGACAAATGGGCAGCTATACCACCTGCAAGAATTAGGAGCCTCATAGACAACTATTACAAAAGACTGCATGCAGTCATTGAGAACTAAGGGTATGCAGACATTTGAACAGGGGTCATTTCATTTTTTTTCTTTGTTGCCAAATTTGTTTTATGATTGTGCCATTCTGTTATAACCTACAGTTGAAAATGAATGAATAAGAAATAAAAGAAATGTGTTTTGCATGCTCACTCATGTTTTCTTTAAAAATGGTACATATATTACCAATTCTCTAAGGGTATGCAAACTTTTGAGCACAACTGTATATATATACATATATATATATATATATATATATATATATATATATATGTGTGTGTGAAAAGCCCTTGCACTCCAGCCAAGAAATACTGGTACCTGGTGCTCTGGTAGCTAAGCAATATATACAGAGGGAATACCGGCACTCCAAGGATTTTCAAGTTATTTTCTTCTTTATTCAAAATGACATCATATTTCTTAAAACATCATACTAAATAAAATAAAATAAAATAACAGTTCTAAATGGGACTGGGGAATTGCCAAAATGTAGGACAAAATAATGCAGAGAATTTTTTCAAATTCTTCAATAATATGACAATACTCCATTCACTGAATAAATTCCTTTGTCTTATTTAGATGAATTACAAGAAATATAGCGGTAAACTCTGTATTATTATACAACTGAGTAGTTCTGGAAACATCATTATAGAGCACAAGACCAAAGGTAAAGTGGTTTATGAATTTCTCCAAAACCCTGAATGAGCAGTTAAAAATTTTTTGGGACAAAACATACATTCAGCTTATACTGTAGTATTAACCCCTTAAGGATAGAGACTTTTTGCACATTCTGATCAAAACAAAATGTAATCAAAACCTTTAATTTGTGCTATATGTTTGTTTAACCGTAATTCATCTTTCATATTAAGTGCACCCACGCATATTATATATATCATTTTGTTCAGGAGAATCAGGGCTTTCATTTAACATTAGATATGTAAATATGAAACATAATTTTATTGGAATACAAACTGAAATGGTGTGAGAAATTAAGAAATGTTGTTATTTTCTTACTTCTACATGGCATTTTAGCTGTACATGTCATAATACTGTTAGCTTTTACTGCAATAAAATACACATATTTGTGTTCAGCGATGCCTCCCAAGTACAACATTACCCTCAATGTACAAATTTTATGGTGTTTTGGAAAGTTACTGGGTCAAATATATTAAGCTTTCGTCTGTCCAGTTATTGCCCATTGAAATTTGCCAGATTGGTTATGCTGTCTTTGAGACAGAATGGCTGTCCAAGAATTAAAAATAACCCCATCATACCATTTGGAAAAGTAGACAACCCAGGCTATTCAAAATGGGCTACATAATTTCTTTTTAGAGTAGCGAATTAGTCACAAACCCGAGCCAATGTTTACGTTCATATTTGCCATTCTTTCTTTATTCACAGACAATGAATCAGTGTACAATACAGTAAGTAGATAAGTTGTAAAATAAGAGTAACATAGCATAGACATCAACAACAGTACTGCACAACGCATAGGTGGTTATAAGGGCACTGGCAGGGCCGGACTAGGGATACAAAGCAGCCCTGGAAAAGAAAATCTATGCCAGCCCCACAAGTCATTGCACCATATATTGTCACATGTAATATGTAAGACTATGTCTTGCCACCCCAGATGATTGAGTAATAGATATATATAAATATATATATATATTATATATTGCTTTTTCTTATATAAAATATTGGTCCTTTCAGAGTAAAACATTTAATTATACAGTAAGCATACTCACATGCAGACACAGACAATCTCACTGACACACACAAGCTCATTGATACACAGCCTCATAGACAAACAATCTCACTGATATACATAAGCTCATTGACATAAAAACACAAGCTCAGTCACTAGCAGATACACTAGCAGACACACACACAGCTTAATGTAGTGGTTCTGGTGTCTATAGCCTGTCCCTGCAGGCTTTTGAATGTAAACACTGACTTTTCAGAGAAAAGGCAGTGTTTACATTGCTTCCTAGTGACAGACACTCAGTCGGTCACTAGAGGCGCTTGTCAGTGTGGATTGGCTGAGATCATCAAGCTTGATGATCTCAGTCATAGAGGCAGGGCAAGGCGAGTAAAACACTATTTTTAAAAACACACACAGACACCACGACAGACACACACACACACCCCATGACACATACATATACCATGACAGACACACACACACCCCATGACAGACACACACACCATGACAGACATACACACACCTTGACTCACATATAGCATGACAGACACACCATGACACAGACCATGACACAGACAGACACACACACACCATGACAGACACACACACACCCACTATGACACAGACAGACACACACACACACACACCATGATACAGACACACCGTGACACAGACACACACACACCATGACACAGACACACATGACACAGACAGACACACACAGACAGACACACACACCATGACACAGACACACACCATGACACAGACACACACACCATGACACAGAGACAGACACACACACACACATGACACAGACAGACACACACACACACACACACCATGACAGACAGACACACACACACACACCATGACACAGACAGACACACACACCATGACAGACAGACACACACACCATGACAGACAGACACACACAGCATGACACAGACAGACACACACAGCATGACACAGACAGACACACACACACACACCATGACAGACAGACACACACACCATGACACAGACAGACACACACAGCATGACACAGACACACACACACACTCCCACTGACAGACTGACATACATACTTTTTGTACCTGTGGATGGGCAGACAGATAGGTGTGCTGGCGGCAGCAGGGAGAACTTGGATGGCGGCCGCAGGGTGAGCTCTTTTGGCGGCCGCAGGGGGAGCAGGTTGATCTGTCTCTGCTCCCCAGCGCACAGATTAATGAGACCCCGGTCTAATTCAGTAGCGCGCGAGGGCGGAGGAGCAGAGACAGAACAGTCTGCTCCCCCTGCGGCCGCCATCCAAGTTCTCCTTGCGCCGCAGGTTACCCAAATATCTCCTGGCCCCAGGTGCCAACGGCCCACCAGGAAATTTCCCGGTATCCCGGTGGGCCAGTCCAGCCCTGGGCACTGGTACTGTCAAAGAGCTTCCCCTGCGGGCCGCCAGTATGAATGCTATAACCCTCTCCGGGTCCCGGGTAGGTGAGGTCAGCTGAGGAGCGGTTTAATTTGTCTGTATAAGCAATCTGAGTTGGAGCAGAATACCAGCTGTCTCCAAAGCCTCCGATACCTTTAGTGTTCCAGTGTCCTGAGCGATTAGTAGACAGTGAGGTGTGCACCATTTGTATTGCACTTTGTGAGTGGCCTGTGTTAAAGGAACACTATAGTGTTAGGAATACAAATATGTATTCCTAACGCTATAGAGCCCCAGTCACCATTTAGGTGACTAGGGCCCCATTCCACAGTGAATAAATGGTTAAGTAACCATTTAATTGCTTACCTTAATCCAGCGCCGGGCTCCCTCAACACTGGTGAACTCTCCTCCATCGACGTTAGGTTCCGAATGGAGCCGAATGTGCATGCGTGGCCAGAGGCATGCATGCATATAAACCCGCCCATAGGAAAGCATTACTCAATGCTTTCATATGGGGATCTTTTTTAATGCTGGACTCGGTATGGATGTCCAGCATCAAATAAGTGCAATTTACTTTGTGTAACTCGTGGAAGCTGCCTCTAGTGGTTGTCAGGGAGACAGTCACTAGAGGCTGGATTAACCCTGTAGTATAAACATAGCAGTTTCTCTGAAACAGCTATGTTTTCAGCTGCAGGGTTAAAAGTTGGCGGACCTGGCACGCAGACCACTCCATTGAGCTGAAGTGGTCTGGGTGCCTATAATGGTCCTTTAACGGTCTCATGGATCTATGCCAGTCCATGGTTGCCCTGGATAAGTACGTGTAAAAGGTGAGAGTGTGCTCCTCAAACTTAAGTGGTGTCTTGTTGCCTACGGCCCTGGCCTAGTTTGAAGTGGCGAATTCTATCTCTGCCCGTGTTCTGTGTACCCATGGTGGGATCCGGAATGTGGTACCATCCATCCAGGGTGTGTTCATATTTGCTTTTTGCATTTTTTTATACAAAAACTGATTATATCATCGTCGTGATAAGTATTACTGTTTTAAAACACTCATATTGGTGTTCAGCAAGGTCTGACGACTAAAACAATTTTTTATAATAATACTGCAATAGCTGAAATATAATCATATAATTACATATTTAGTGATGTGCTGAGAGTAAGCCAGTGTCAGGGTCCCCCCTCTTGTTGTACGTCCACTCCTGTTGGTCACCTAAATATTGCGCCCCATGGGCCGGAGCACCCTTAGGCGGCCCTATGCCACCCTAGGAAGCACTGGCTCGGGGGGACCCAATGTTTAAGTGACCAACAGGAGTGGTGCTCCTCCTTTTGGGGGGGAGGGAGAGGATGACAAACAAAGGGACTGGGAGGGAGAAAGTGACACACAAAAGGACTGAGGGGGAGAAAGTGATACACAAAGGGAGTGGGGAAATACTCACAAAGGGAATGGGGAGGAGAAAGACACACAAAGTGGCTGAGGGGGAAGCTAGAGGTGCATAAAGGGGTGGAGTAAGAGATACACAAATTGGGGGTCGTAAGAGAATCACAAGGGGTGTAAGACACACAAAGGAGCAAAAGGGGGTTAAAATACTAAAGGGCGTCAGGCACTAAAGAGGGGAGAAGGAACACAAAAGAGACTACAGGGGGTAAGAAATTTAAGAGGAGGTTTAAGAGACACTCCGTTAAAGACATATTTTGGGGAGGGGCCAATTGCCTCTTCGGCTGTGTAGCCAAAAATCCTTACATCGACCCTGGAGGCTCCAACCCACAACCTCTCCTAGCAGCCCAGGGGAGAATGTCCTTCTGCTGCCTTTGGCAGACCTCTCCAGTTCCATCTAATGAAGTCAGTGATTATCTCCTCTTTGACATGAAAACCTGTTTTGTATGTGTGTTTCTTTCAGTTTATGATGTCCATGTATTTTAGCCATTATTACTGTAGTAAAAGTTATTTTCCTTTGATGACTCAAACAATGAAGACATTAGCATTAATTGCAACAAACAGCGATAAGAAAAAGCGGCATGTTGAATAGATTTTGTGCCAAAGTTTCCATTATTATCAAGGACAGCTTGCAGAATAGATATCTGGCCAGGTGTTTTTAATCCTTACAAAGAGATCTAACAAGCTATGAATAGCTAGTATTCCCTTTGTGAATAGATCTGGCGGGGAACAGTACATCTAAAGAATGGAAGGTCAGCAATTTGTTTTTAGCTGAATAATGAGGTTTAGGAATATGAATTATTACATAATATTGTGATCGCTGCGAAAAGTTTAGATCCTGATGGAACTCACAATAGGGTAATTTGGTATAACTGTTCTGAAATTGCGACAGCTTGCTAAATGTATTTCATATGGTAAAAGTGTATGTAATGGATATGCGTGTCTACTGTCATGGACGTCAAGCTATGGCTCAGTCCTCACCTTAACATACGTTGGAGCTTTTTCAAAACTGGTGGTGGTTTGAAGGTTACCTGACAACAGTTGTCCCAGTAGCACACACTGCCTAGTCTTTATAATGATGAGAACAATGCTGATAAGGAACACAGAACACACAAAGTAATTGTGTAATCACAAATTCAATGTGTGTAAATAAGAATGAGTTGCCAAAGTGGGCAGCTCTGTCAGGTCTTGTATCATCCGTCTCTCTACAAACTCTGCAGTTTCACCTGTTTGGGATTCATCTGTGTGGTGCCAGCAGTCTGAGAAAGATGTGATACAATACATTGTCAGGACTCCTGTGTCTAGGACAAGCTTTGTTTTCTAATAGATAAACAAATTAGGCATACAGGGACAAGTAGTGACATAGGCCCTGCTCAAACCAGCATATGGTGCTTTTACCCTTTGTGTCACTATACCCCACTATCAGTAGCTCCCTATTTATAAACATATCTTCAGAAAAAATGTATATGTTCCTCAAGTAATTTTATGAATGGGGAGCTACTAATTGGTCAAGAGCATCAACTGACACTCTCAGCCAATCAGAGGCACCCATGTCTGAAGCTGTCCTAGGCTTCCAGTTTCAAGAATCGGAGTGAAGCACAAGGACAGGGACCAAGCTAAATGGCATTGGATTTAAGATTTTGGGGTTAAACCATTTGTGAATGTTTTAACCCCTAAATGTCTCTGGTGCCATCCGCCCTAAAGGTAAGCTGGTTCCAGGGACCTCTTGTCCCCACAACTACTACATTATGTTAAACTAGTTATGGTGCCCGATGTATTGCTTTCAGTGCGTGTTTGTGTATGGATGTAATTATGAATGTTTGCGTGTGTATATAAATGTGTGTTTATGTACATGAATATGTGTATATGAGTCATTATGTGTATATGAGTCATTGTGTGTATATGAATAGGTGTGTGTATGATTGTGTGTGTTTGTGTCATGTGTGTTTTTGTAAGTGTCTCTGTGTATGTACATCAATATGTGTCTCTGTGTATATGTGCTCATGTGTGTGTGTGTGTGTGTATATGAATATATGTGTGTAAGTGAATGTAAGCATATATGAATTTATATATAAATGTCAGATTGTGCATGTACTTTCCCTAGCAAATGGGTTGGGTGGATGCAGATGGAGACCAAAAAATTAGTTTTATCTTTCGAGGGAGTGGGTGTGACAAGATAAATTTCCGGTGCCTAGGAACGCCTGTCTGACACCACTCTCCCAACTTGTTCCTATCACAACAGGGACTACTACTGCCTTTACTTTTCACATCCTTCCTAGGTCCACTTTCAGTCATTGGTATAAATATGTGTACTTAATATATTTATGTCTAATTTAATGGATCATTTTATTATTTATAATATTTATTTCTTGAACCTTGATAACGGTTTTCCAATGCAGAAGATATCGGGCTGTTTGCTATACTTGAAATGATTATAGAGAATGCAAAAATGGGAATATCGAATTTGAGATATCATAGAACACTGAAGTTCCACAGAGGAAGCTATTATCTATGGTTTAATTGCATGATTGTTGTACCCAACGCAAAGTACGATTTTTCTACAGAACTGTCAGATAGAATAATTATTCATACTACAGAACTATAATTGTCATAGTATAGTATGCAGGGCATAGTGAGGGAGCAGATGTCTGTCTCTGCCCCATTGTGATCTCACTGAGTCCCCATCCAGTCCCTCTGTTCTACAGCCAGGCGTTACACAGGCCCCAGATGCAGCAGCCCACCACCAGTCCATCCCTGCTTCCTCCCTCCTACCTGCAGGTCTCTGGTGACATCCGCCGGTGTTTCTCTCTTACTCCCTTGTGCTGTTGTCTAGAAGCTGGGAGGAAGTGAAATTTAATCTCTTCCACCGAGCACAGCAGCCGCTTGGGGGAACAGCTCAGCCAGGTATGTGAGATAGATCCCAAGACCTGTTTTCACTGGGACAGGAGCCCCCAAAAATGGCACTGTCCTGGCAAAGTCAGGACAGTCAGCAAGTATGTAAGAGATCTGTAGCTTTTGCAATCTGGTTTTAGATATATAGTCTCAATATAGACCTAGTGTGTACACACCAGCTGACATGCCCTTTGTGTCATTAGTGTCACATATTCATCCGCTTATAGAAATGTGGTTAATGACATTTACTGTCCACACAGGAAAAGTTGTGCCGAGCAGCAACCTAATCCACAGAAGGGTTAATGCTGAGCAGTAATTGTGCAAATGAAACCTGGTGTCATGTATTCATCCGCTTAGAGAAAAGTGATTAATGACATTTACTGTCCACACAGGAAAAGTTGTGCCGAGCAGCAACCTAATCCACAGAAGGGTTAATGCTGAGCAGCAATTATGCAAATGAAACCTGGTAACTGACTTTGGGGTCAAAGGCCGGTTACAGCCTATCAGAACTAAAGGAGGGGTATTTAGGCCCAGTTCTCAGCCTGCTCAGTGCCCTGTCGTGGTTTCCCTTGTGGTTGTCTGAGAGCGCGTTCCTGTTTATAGTTTTCTACCTGGTTTTTGACTTTGGCTTTGTTTATTGACTTCTCTATATTCTGGTATCCTGACTCCTGGCTTTCCTCATCGCTGTGTCCCTTTCTGTGTTCCCTGACCTCGGCTAGTATTTTTGACTATTCTTAGTACGTTAAATCCGGCCATTCTAAGGACCGGTAATACGTTACTTATTTGTCATCCGTGCTGTACAGTTCTACGTGCTGGATCAAACAGTAATCCTGACAATTAGTGAGTGACCCATATTAAGTGGGTCCATCTAATATGAAAGAGGTGAATTACGGTTGAACAGACATATAGTGCAAATTCTAGGGTTTGTTTTGATTTTGTTGTGATCATAACGTGTACAATTGCCTCTCTCTTTAAGGGGTTAACTATCTGCCATTTCTAGCGCTGAACTTCTCAACCAAAAAGCACATATGGTTATTCAATGTCATAAACTGCAGAGTATTGCATGTCTAAATTCTTCTTTAATGATTAGCACATTATATATTGACAGTTACAGCAATTAGTCATTTGTACTGTTTGCTACAGTGTGAGGACTGACATCTTTATTATATAGTGGCATACTGTAAATATATAAGAGTGCTCAGGGACTGGCTGTGCTGCTTTTCTCTGAAAGGTATTAGATGACTGATTGATTAGAAATTCAATACTGTGCTGAAATCAAGATGATAGTTACATAATGTGCATAGTCAGAATAGCTGTCAGCAAGCTCAGTCCGGCCCTGAAAACACTCCGTTTTACATAACTCCAGTTGAATCAGTGACAGGCACCTTATTAACGAAGGTTTCACTGGTTGTGCTCAGCAGTTCTGACAATCCTGAGAGTTCAGTGTTACTTTGAGATGATGTTTTGACATTTTGTGACCTCATTGCGTGTATAATACTTTGATATGATGGGTTTGCATGTTCATTGTTTCTCTGTTGTTCATCTCTGTCTGTCTCTCTCTGTTTTGGAAAACAGCTTGGGGTTTATTCACCAAACGGCAAGTCATAGTGCATTGATAACTGACAATTTTCTACTGCTTTACTAAAAAAAAAAAAAAAAAAATACAACCAAAAACATGTCAAAATCTCATATTCAACTGGGTGTGAGTTTTGGGGATTTTTTTTACTTCAGGTCTGTGGCCATTTTACCACAACATGCTAGTAACCAGACCAAACAGAATGAAGTCAGATATTTTAGAATTGTCCAATAATCAATCTTTTGTACTATTTTCCTTTTTTTTGGACTACCTTCAGCCTATTACAGCCCTGAAGCCTGTACGTTGGTGACACACTGTCATTGTGTGGAGGACAAGGCTTTAAACTACTGTCACACTATACTACTGCATTTGGTTCAGTGTCTGTCTTTTAATGATTAAGAGGAAATGCTCTTTTATAAAAGTAAAAGTGCCCGTATGTGGTTGAAGGGAATAAAGTGAATTGCGTCTTGCTTTATTGCTCTTGGATTTTGAGTTACAAGCTATTCTGCATAAATTTGTTCTTTGTATTTATTTTGATCTCTTTCCTTTTCATACAGCTGGTACACTTTTACCAGGACGAACTCCTATTATTCAATACCATAACTTGAATCTAGTAGCATCAACCAAAACCACCTTGCTACTAAGCAACATTCATAAAAACAAGAAAGGAAGCTGACAGACTTTTAACAGGACTTGGGGCAAAACTGCTATCAGTCTAGTAACATCATCCAAGCCTGCCGTGCTGGTACGCAAATACTAAGCAACACTCACAATACCAATTCAGCCCTGCCTCTTCTCTCCGCCAACAACCTAGTACTATCCCATTTTTGTATCCACACCCCAGACTCTTGCCTAAAGAACTTCTCCAGGGATGCCTCTTCCTATGGGATGCCCTCTGACACCACATTCGACACTCCCAATCTCTGCAGTCCTTCAAAGAGGTCCCTAAAAACATTATCATCTTTCTTCTTCATCAACTGTGCCTCTAGATTTATTTTAAATGTCAACAACTCTGTTATGGTGTTAACATTTCACAGAATGAGATCTCTGCCCACTCAATATGTTTTGGGAGCACATGTAATTATTCATTCAATGCCATGGCCGACTGTTAAGGAAGGCTGTGCATCATTGTTCCTTTAAATGGTATTTTGAAAGCATTGTTTATTTTTGTTAAAATCCTTTCTTTTGATAATTTGTTTTGTTTTTTTATAATATTTTAATTTTAATTTGTTTCAGACAAGCAAATAAGCAAATACTCCAGAGGTAATATAATAGGGGAATGAGAATACACGGTATACACTGTTGGTCAGTCTCCAAACGTTTCTTTGTCAACGGTTCTAAACAATTTGTTAATTGGTTATTTCATAAGCACATCAGATGAATAACCATGTAATATGTTGGGAAAAAGTAATTATCATTTAGAACAACCTGCAATGAGGGCTTAGGAAAGGGTATTGGTGATTTCTATATCACAATAGACCAGTAACTGTCAAAATGTTCCTCCTTCTTACCAAAAAAGGTAGGCAATCCTATCTATCTCAACAAAAAAAAAAGAATATGAGAACTCTGAGAACGGACAAGAACTTAGAGAAACTCGATGATAAATCCTCGCTCAGGTCTCAAAATAGTTTGTGCTCATTTGTGCCATCACAGAGTGAACCTATTCCATTGCATATCAGACAGATCCGACCCATAAGGGCAGTCCAGAACCGAGATACCGGCAAGCTCACTATGCACGACAGGTACAGAAATCCCGGGCGATGGTTTTGGTCTTCAGCAGTGAGGTGCAGCTGATTACCCTTTTAACTTGGGGAGAGCCATGTTAATGCATTTCAACAAAAACAGAGAATATGAGTACGGACAAAAGCTTAGAGAAACTCAGTAGCTTGGCCTTTGGTAAATCCCCACTCAGGTCTCAAAATTATTTTTTCTCACTTGTGCCATTACAGAGAGATTCCATTGCATATCGGAACTCTGTTTTTGTTGAAATCTATCTATCTATCTAATTTCATCTAGCCTTTTCTATATGCTGCAAGATAGACATAACAAGAATTGATACATGCTGTGCTACTTGGCAACTTAAATCCTTGGAACTTTGATGTTTCAATTTAGAAATCTAATGACAAACACTATAACTATTATGTTGCAGATCACGTACATCTGCAAGGATGACAAATATAAACAAGTCTATGTAAAAAGAGAGGAATTTGGCACAGACTGCAGGTGTAATATACAGCCTCCTCCACGCTGCCAGTTGACATCACATTTTCCTACGCTCTGACTAGAACAGAAGGGAGATTCTTGGTCATTAGTTGGGTGACTCAGTATAGAGCTTACTCACCCAGGTATTCTCTGGAAGAGGAACATCTGTGCGCTAAACAATGGCACCGCAGGATTTTTTTCTTATTAGGGAAATATATAAGTATATTTTATTAGCATACTCTGAAAAACTGATATAGAGGTTATTATATGCGGTTTATTAGCTAAAACAGGAAATGCTGAGAACTGACAAAAAAAAAAATTGTAAGCTTTAGACTAAAACAGCA
Source organism: Pelobates cultripes (assembly GCA_933207985.1). Classification (NCBI taxonomy): domain Eukaryota; kingdom Metazoa; phylum Chordata; class Amphibia; order Anura; family Pelobatidae; genus Pelobates; species Pelobates cultripes. The sequence goes on along the minus strand of OW240919.1, from coordinate 79,327,488 downwards.
GGATTGGGACATTTACCCAATTTATTTGCAGCTCGGCAATTTTTGCTAAAAAATTAGAATTTTCATATCAAACCTGCCCACCAGTGTTATGAATATAGTCTCATATATAATATCTTAAATTCTTGAAAAAGGAGATTGAAGGAAGCCATTTTGAATTATGGAGCTAGAAACAGTTGCAATTGAATATGCCTCGATCTTTTGGATTCTTATCTCCCACTAGTCTTTCCTTAGTACCCCTTTCTTTTTTGTTTTATTTTATTCTGCAATTACTGTCAATAGTTCTGGCTAGTTCCTTGATAAGTCTGTTGGTCTATTTTGGAGCTGAGAAGAGGGGGCTCCTGTTCTACATGACGTCACAACAGAAACTAAACCACTGTCTTTGGAACCGGTGTCCTATCTCCACTGGTTGGCTTCAAGTTAAAAATAATGGTTTTACGTTATAGTTAACAATTACAATGGTTTCAGAATTGATGTTAATAAAGCTGTGACTGAAGTCCCACCGTATAAATATATGTCAAATATTTTTATTGGGGTCTGAGTTTCCTCGGCCAAATTGGAACTGTTTTGGTCATTATAGTCAATCATGAAAAAAAATCAAACAATATTAAAAAGTCCAACCAACCCCTCATATAATAATTTTCTAATTCTTTTCATGCTTGAACTGTGCCGCACAATATATAGTGTTTTTCAGGAAAATGTGATGCTTGATACACAAAATGTAATGATTAGACTTGGAGATTAATTTCTGGCTGACCTGCAATTCAGCTGATTTTGGCACTATAAGACCAAAATTCTAATTTCCAAGCTTCCACATGCCAGAATCGAGAGGGAACGGACTCGTGCAAGACCTACTTGTTCTCACTTGTGATTAGTTGTATCTTTCCTTATACTAGAAAAAGTGGAATGGGTTGTGGGTTCTCTTGTCTTGCTACTTCCACATTAGCACGCAAAAACACAAAACTTTTTTTGTGGTAGATAGCCTGCTTCATTCATCCTAGTGTGACAGTTATGCCCAGTGGTTAGTGGCCTAGTGAGGGTTGCACTGCTATACACTACAACTTAACATCCACTTGGAATCACCAATTTACAACTGTTAATTTTTATTTTGTTAACTGTAGAAACAAAATCTGTTTTCTTCAGACCGGTATATACAGTGCAAGTCTGAGCGCAGTGCACTATGCGCTCTGTAGTTTTTCTCACAGTCAAACACAATAACGTCACCTATTTTTGCTGAATAAAGTTATGTTAGTCTACATAATAGACAATCATTCATATCCCTAATCTATTGTAATAAGAAAGACAAGCCCACTATCATCAATGTTGTAGAAACCGAAGGGTAGGGGAAACGGTTGTGTCCCCCTATCCACCATCAGTGGTAGTGCCATGTCTCTGAAATTCTGAACACCTCGTTCTCAGCCATAAGGACCGCTGCCACCATACAACTGCTCGTAGTATTTAGCCTCAGGACAAGGGGATTAGCAGCATATTACATCTGATTCACCACACAGGGGGCAAATTAATATTTTTACACCTTTTCATGCTGCAATAACTTCTGATGTCACCCCCACTGGTATTGCAGCTCCTTCTACCACAGCTGCATCAAGCATTACAGCTTCTGTGTTTTAGGATTCTCAGAGCAAGGGGGCTGGTGAAACCAGTGGTCTTGCTGCGCTGCCTATGTTATCCCCTATTTCTTGTAGAAACCCCAAAAAGCAACTAATTGAGAGCTGAGCACAGAATTTGATGGTCATGGTGGTAAGGAATCTAGTGATGATATAGCTCTTCTTCCTATCAATCCAGACATTTGTTTAGATCTGTCCTAGGAAGAAATTGACTATAATAAAGAGAAGAGTCCAGAGAGGAGAGAGAGCAGTCCATTACTTTCTGCACCTACTGTGCACCAGCACTTTGTATAAGTCCATCTCTTTCATCAATAGAATCACCTCATTTATTGAGAACTCTTAAAGGGCAAGAGCAAGGGAAAGCAGGGCTTCTAATGTTTACAACAGGATGTAACTAATCGGTGAAACTCCACGTCAAATATGGTGATAAGACTTTTGGAGCACCATAGGGCAATCCATATTCTATCTTCCCACCACTCCATTGGCATTATTTTTTTAATGAATCCCGTATTTTCAATTTTAAATGAATCTTCCTCATGAGTACATTATATGATGCAGTTAAAGGAAAGGAAAAGAAGAGGCTTAGTGAAGTGTGGGAAAGGAGAGGAAATGTAGTTAATTGTTGAATTAATGAAGATGTGAGGATTTAGTGATTTTTTTTTTTTTTGAATGGAGCCTGGAGGGGAGTCAAGTGGAGCAGGGAAGGGAGACCCAAAGTAATGGTGCAGATCTCTTGAAGGTGACAGTCTGAGTACAGAGTATGAGCAAGTACTGAAGCAAAGTAGGCTGGCTTAGGTCTGACATACTTATTTATTAGTGAGGTTAAGGGGATAGGGACAGACTTATGAATTAATTCATAAGAAGGCACTGGGATATTAAATGAAACCCAAAATAGGAAGGAAATGTAATGACTAGCAGAGTGATTAGATGTGGGAGGTGCTAGAGGTTAGAAAGATGAGCATGGCTACAGCATACATTATGGATTATATAGGGGCCAGTTGAGAATATGTCAGGCCAGTGTGAAATGGGTGGAAGTCGTCGACACAGGAGAGGTTTGTGGAATGGATAAGAACTTAAGCTACATCGTGTTAGATGGGGCAGATGTGAGCTATGTCTTCAATATTGATTTTGAGGTGTGAAAGAGAAGTTTAAAGATGCAAGCAAGTGGATAGAGTCTTTAGAAGCACCATTGTCATGGTGGATGTAGCCAAGGAGAAAATAGGAGGATTTTTTTGCAGAGATTGATTTAAAGAAAGTCAGTTGTCTTCCCACCACTGTGCAGACCCTGTATGCACTTATTTTGTAAGCAAATGTGAAAAGTGAGATAAAAGCATTATTTGCGAATATTTTTTTTTTTATCATTTCAGATAGCATACTGCTTAAATAAGATTACTAAAAGATTATAACATTGTTATTTATGCATGACAAAGTCCCATTTATCTGTCGTTAGCTTGTCAGTGATCACTGTGCTTTAGGTCACCTTTCCACTGTTTACGTGCAGTAATTAAAGGGTAGCTCATAACAACTCTTCAAGAGATGTGTCTAGTACAATGGCGGACTGAGACGGATACTTAGCTAAAAGTCAAACACTTAAACTTGATGAGTGCACAGTGAATAAAAATGCATACTTAAGGAAGACTTGGATGCAGCATTTTGCAGTAAACAAGTTCTGTTTGTGTTGCTACAGTCAGCAAAGTATGAATTGTTAGGAATTCAGAGTGAATTTCGAAAAAACAAAAACAAACCTGAATTAGAAAAATTCTCCTAATTCTTTACTTTTGTGAATATGTGCCAATTCTTGTTTTAAACAATATAATTAAATCAGTAGGAACTTGGAATTCTCTGTAAACATGTTGTGACGCATTAAAGTGTAGATATCTTAATTATTTTAGCAAACCCTCTATAGTTCATTAAAGAAGGTGGTGCATATTTTGCATAACTTTCTTTTTCTAAAAGAGCTGTCACTCTAACCCTGAGAAAAAGATGTGGTGTGTGTCATTCGCGCAGGAGCCATTATAAATCACCTATGACACTCTATCTTGGTCAACTAGAGAACCTCCACCAGTCATACTTTGATGTTTAGCCCACCACTCTTTAACAGTGTATGACTGTTATCGAGATGCCTGAATATTAGGAGCCTTGCTAATGTGTAAATAAGTTCTGCAATTTAGCAAAAACATAGTCTGTACTGAAGCTTCATGGGAAGCCAAGTGACTGTAGCACAGGAAGCAACTCTGGGTGAAATGAGGACACCACGCTCTTTGAGGTTACAGCAAGGGAGACACGCTATGCTCTTTTCTACGGCACAGGTTAGAGAGTGCCCCTGGATAACACAGAATTATTTACAAGGCTCACAAACCCTTTAAGCTATAAGCAATCTTCCTGCACAAGATATTCATTTTTTGTGTATTTAAGTTCAGCAGGCACTAAGACGAAAAAGTAAGGAAGTATACAGCATTTGCTTTTGTCAACAGAATATCTGCCAGAGACTGAATTTTCCATCCAGCTGCGTAACCTCTTGGCAGTTGTATGTGCACACAAGAGATCACTCCATAACTACTTGCATGGCAAAAAAAACAAGCTAACAGAACAAATTTGAAAATGTAAAAAAATAAACAAAACAAGAAAACAACAAACGAAAAAACGACCCTTAAAGATAAAAAAACGATACAATATTTTAAATGGCCATATATTTCTGCGAATACTAAGACGATCATGGAATGTTATAGTTTGAAATCCAAAACTGTTCAGAATGAATGTCAAATTAAAGGGATACAATAGGCATACAGACGACTCCAGCTCATTGACGTGGTATGCGTGAAGTGCCCTGTCCCCTTAACCCTGCAAGTGAAAACGTCATTGCAGGGTTAAGACAACCTCTAGTGGCTAGTCCGCAGGGGGAGGAAAGCATCTATCTTTTTCTCTACTTGTTTAATGCTGATCTGGATCTGACGACTCTCTCAAGGAGCTACCCCACCTCCTGAACCTGGTTTGGGTTGTTCAAACTGCCTATCCCACTACACAACAAGCTCTAGAAACCTACTTACCTCGTATTTTGAACCTCTTGTGGCTGTCTTCCAGACAGTTCCAAGACGTGCTTCCTGGATTTTCATGGAGTTAAACTCCATGAAATGACATTGGATGTCCTCACACTTTGCATAAGGACATCCAGCGTATTTTCAAAATCCCCATAGGAAAGCTTTCTAAGGTGCGTGCCGCCCTCACCATGCATGTGCATTAGGTCCTCAATCAGAGTTAATGTCGCTGGAGAAGGAGAGGAATTAAAGTGAGTGAAGACAGGCTTTTTTTTTGAGTCCCTACCTTATCTTATAATATATTTTGACAGAGTTGGAATTTCAGAGTTTTCTTAATTAATCTTAATAAGCATTTTAGAAAGATTTGTTTTTTTTAAGGGGTGGGTGTGGAAAAGTTGCTCTAAATATGTGACAACACACTGGGTTAAAAAATGTTTTATAGGTTTCACAATTTAGAGGGTTTTTTTCCAAATCTGATTTTCAGTTTATTAAAAATAGCTTAAGGCAGCAGTATATATCACAGTTCCACTATGTTTACCTGGACACACATCTCTTCTTATAAAACATATATTTGCATTGCAGTAGCTTTAAATTGCGGCAAGCGCTAGATCAGTTAACTAACTAAAGTCGCTAATTTGGGATTTCTCCTTGAATAATGAATATTTTTTCTTCTTGAAGTATGTGAATGCTACCTACTGAAAAGCAGCTCTTTTCTTGTACTGCCTTTCAGCATGTTGACGTGATATGTATCTAGTATGACATGGTGGATCTAGCAATGCAAGAGAGTGTAAAAAAATACTAAATATACATACAATACAAGGTGGAGTATCTTTCTTTTTGTGACTAGGATAATTCCTGGATCGTTTTGTCTATAGGAATGAAATATAAGCAGACAAAAAATATATCCAATTTTAACTGATAAAGTGAAGTAGTAGATGGAAAAACACTCACAAGCGAAGAGCCACTGAATTAGGCTCAGATTTCCAGCTTTGTGGGTTATAGAGGTACCCACAGGTATCTTCTTTTTACTGATAGGAGGTCTCAAGCAATTAGATGTCCTCACAATGGTCAATGTAGATGTAATAAGTTAAAAATAGAGGCATCGTTGACAAAATTTGCTGACAGCATAATCCACAAAGTGATTACATGGCCTTCTTGATTGTTTGGTTTTTTTTAAACAAAGAAACATTTCCAAACATTTCCAATATATGACATGAATTGAACTGTTTTAAAAAAGACAAACTGTTTCTAAAACACAGCAAATTATGTATCTTTATAAAAGACGGTATAAAATTTATGGGAAAGAGTCTCAGGCAAGATTTTAATGACGGATAAGGTATTTTTTTTTTTTTTTAATCTGTCTCTTCTGACCTCTGACAAGCATTTATTACACAATGCTCAAAGTATATCAGGCAAATGCCATTGCAAATAGCTTCACAATTTACACCAATAATTGACAGGCTCCCAAGCTATGTCAAGCTAAATGGCGCAAGCTGAGAAAAAACAGCAGGCCCTTGATATAGTTATGTGTTGGGAGCCATAAAGATAAACAAAAACAAGAAAAAAATAGATGGGGCAGAGAGAAACTTAACCAAGCAGAGGAGGAACTTGAGTAACTGAAGTTTAACAATGTTCCCATTAACATTAGAGATCAGCTACAGAATTATGAAAACTGGACGATGCAGTCTACTGATGACTAACCCTAGTCTTCAAGACTGGCTGAACATCACTGGAAATATGGTAACGAACCATCTGGAGAAGACTTGCGCACAAATGTTTTTCAGCTGGCATGAACAAATCAAATGACTTTTAAACGGAGTCTGAACAAATTGATCCGGGCGCAAATGAAAAAGCATTTGATTATTTCATCACCGCTAAAAAGCATTTAAGCACAAGTCTAATCTGGAGTGCCAAAGTTAGCTATTATGTTCTCATTGAATTTATTCCAAATGAGTTTTACTAGGTTTAAAAGAGAGAAATTTGTTATAAATGAAAATATATATGTCAACATATTAATGGAAAATCCCACAATGTAGTTCACTGTTGTAAGAGATAACACATGCATTGCTTCCCTTGGGTTACAGAGGTGCATTTTCTTAAACCAACACAGTTATTGTTTGATGTGGATAAATATTAGCCTTTACTAGTACATACTGTGCTCTCTAGATTGAGGTCTTCATAAACCACACAATATCCTTTTGTCTGTCTAAGCAGTAGAAACTTTCCAATGGATGGAGCGTTGCAGCATGTATTCTTAATTACGCCTGGAATATAAATCTGGCTCTGATTGGTGACTGTGCATTGTGCAATAGCTGTATTACATCACATGTCAACATTCTATTTGAAGTGTGATGTCACAATAAGAACCCAAAGAAATAAGAGAACATCTGGAGGTCTCTAGCAAAGAAGGATCTTCCTAAATATTGCAAGTCTGCAAGCTGACAATGCAGAAAGGGTAACTCCAATTTGTTTATAATATAATCTGATTGTAAGCCAGCATATTTAACCCTATCATATCATATCACTATTTAGAGTTACTGGACAAAAATGTAAAAAATAATGTTTAGTAATGAATATTTGTTTCCATTAAGCTCTAAACTGCCCACAAAGGAACAATCCAAACATATAAAACACTTCAGTTTGCTATAGTGCTACATGTTTAAAGAGTGTGTTCCCTTTTTTAATTTTATGAGAGCTCCAATTTCAATAGAAACTGCTTGTGGCGAACCGCCTGGCACCCTGACTGGGGGCCTCCGCCAATCGCTGCTTCCTAGCAACACTGAGTACTTCCAGGCACTCCACCAGACACCATAACCACCGTAGACCCTTAGCTTCCACAGCTTGGCTGGGGTCTCACTGTCTTCTACCCACCCTGGACCCAAGTGAGGGATCCAGATTCCAGTGGGTAGACCTCTCCTACTCCAGAGAATATAGCAGGATAGCTCTCACAAGATTAGTTGTAATCCAAGGGAATATAGTTATTATAGCAATCCCCAGAGTGAATATAGCTGTCCCCTCCACACATGAGACGAGGCTCTATGTTTAGGTTGAAGAGAAACTGTTTAATGGCAGCCACAACTGGCCTTATATGCAAGTCCCCATGCAAGGGTTTTTCCATGACATATTCCAGGGGAATTCCCCACTGGACCTGAGACAGGACTATGACAAAGTACACACTGTAATTACATTGGCTCTCAGGTCCAGGACACTCCCACACAAACCAGGGTAATCCCTCCCCTGTGCCTGAGAGATAATTGAGTCAGGCACTGTACTAAACTCAATTATCTCCAGGCACAGAAAATACACATTTTACAATAACCCAAAAGTACCCCCAAAACACATGAAACCCCACAAAAGTCATACTCCCGATAGCCCCGATCTGTGAGACCAACATATCCAAAAATCATCCAGATCGTTTCAGTGGTTCAGGATTTCCATGGAAGTCACAGTTTGACCGACCGCACACCAGGCTCCTGCCCAAAAGAGTTCCATGAAATCAGGCTGTGCAGTCGGTCTCTTTCGAGAGTACCAAATACAGTAAAACCAACGAATAAACTGTTTGTGTGTACGCTTGTCTTCTGCCCCGCGTTCAGGAGTTTGCTCCCACCGAACGCTGTCCATTCTACTCTATTTTCCCAAACGTAACTGGAGGTGGAAGTCCCAGCGGCGTCGAGTGTCCGATTATAGTTCCATACACTCGACGACCAAACACCGCTGTACGCGTTTGCGGCTAAAGATGGCCGCCACCACGTGTTCGCACATACGAACGACAGCCACCCAGCTAACCACTTAGAACGTTGCGGTTAACGAGGTCAAGAGGGTCAATTGGCAACACACACGACATCTAGCTTCTGCAGTTGAAATTGGATTAAGGTTGCCCAGGGCCCAAGGCAGGGTGCAAAATTCGGGCCCCTTCTGTTTCTGTGAGTGGATGTGTGTTGACTGAGTGTGGTGCAGTATGTGAGCTTTGTGGGGGAGGCTAAGTGTGTCTGTGTTTGCTGGTTGAGTGTGTGGTGGCTGAAATGTGTGTATTCCCCTTACCTTCCCTGGTGATCCAGTGGAGGTTGAGCTGGATACCTGGTGCAGGGGATAGTGAGCTGTATCCCTGGTGATCCGGTGGGGGAGCCTCACCATTTGCACCAATATCGGGTACAGACCACTTTGTTAGCGACCCCGCAGTGTCAGCACTCAGTCAATGACTTGTAAGCCGGCTGCAGTGTTCTGAATGTCACGTATTCATCCACATATATAAAATGTGATTAATGACATTTACTGTTCTGACAGGAAAAGTTGTGCCGAGCAACATTACTGTCCTGACAGGAAAAGTTGTGCCGAGCAGCAATCAAATCCACCGGAGGGTTTGTGCTGAGCAGCAATTATGCAAATGGGAACCTGGTAACTGCCTTTGGGGTCAAAGGGCGATTACAGCCTATCAGATCCAGAGGAGGGGTATTTAGGGCCAGTTCTCATCCTGCTCAGTGCCCTGTCGTGGTTTCCCTTGTGGTAATAATGGAAGAATATATCAATGACTCACTAAACAAGGACCATATACAGAAATCATCCTCACCTGTTGGTGCAGGCGTCTTTTTTGTAGAAAAGAAAGATGGAGAATTACGTCCATGCATTGACTACAGAGCATTAAATAAGATTACTGTTAAGAATGCCTATCCTATTCCTCTCATTTCCGAATTGTTTAATAGACTCCAGGGTGCTAAGATCTTTACCAAACTGGATCTCAGGAGTGCATTCAATTTGGTAAGAATCAAGCGAAATCATGAGTGGAAAACGTCATTTAACACTAGATGCGGGCACTATGAGTATCTTGTTATGCCTTTTGGGCTATGCAATGCACCAGCCGTATTCCAGGATTTTATTAATTATGTACTCAGGGATTATATCTATTCTTTTGTCCTGGTTTATATGGATGATATCCTTATTTATTCCCCTGACCTTCAAACCCACCACAAACAGGTCAAACAAGTATTGTAGACTTTACTGGAAAAAAAAGTTAATTGTAAATTGGAAAAATGTTTGTTTGATCAGACTGAAGTACAGTTTTTAGGGTATAACATTTCTAGACACTAGAGGCTGTTATACAGTGGTAAGTACCTAGCGGACTAAAAGCCATCCAAAGATTTATTGGGTTTGCGAACTATTACAGAAGATTTATCAAGGGGTTTTCTTCTGTAATAGCCCCCATCACCAATACGACACGTAAGGGGGCTAGTAGTACGGTATGGTCTAAGGAAGCTAGAGAGGCTTTTGAACTTCTTAAACAAAGGTTTGCTTCTGCCGACATACTGAGACACCCTGACACCAGAAAACCCTTCATATTGGAAGTCGATGCCTTCGAAACTGGGGTAGGGGCGGTTCTTTCTCAAAGGGAGAGTCAGGACACCCCTTTGCATCCTTGTGGTTACTTTTCCAGAAATAGTCTCCCGCTGAGCGCAATTATGATATTGGCAACAGAGAATTGTTGGCCATTGTCCTAGCGCTTAAAGAGTGGTGACATCTTTTGGACGGTTCCAAGGATCCCCTTTTGATCATTACGGACCATAAGAATTTGGCTTATATAGGGGATGCTAAACATCTATCTTCTAGACAGGCTAGATGGTCTTTGTTTCTGTCTCGCTTTAACTTCCTTATAACTTACAGACCTGGTCCTAAAAATGTGAAGGCTGATGCCTATTCTAGACAGTTTGATTCTGTCTTGCCTCCTGAATGTAACATCGCTTCTACTGTTCTTTCACTGTCTTCTCCCTTGCTTGATGCTATAATTAGACATGTGCAATTCGTTTCAATCCGAATGTGAATTCGGACGAATTTCGGGCAATTCGGACGAATTTCGGGCAATTCGGACATTCGGGTACTTCCCCCCCCCCCTATTAGTATTTAGGGCCCCCACCCACCGCTCAGGGGTGGGGGAGGACATTAGGTCCCCCCTTATTCTAATTAAGGGCCCCCACATACCGCTCAGACGGGGGGGACTTTTTTTTTTTTTAAAGTGAGCAGCCATAGGCTGCTCAATGTTTAATAGACATGCCCCTTCTCGCTGTATAGCGAGTAGGGGCAAAATGTACTAATACTAAGTAATTTTTACTTAGTATTAGTAAATTTGGCTGAAAGACCAATTTAGGTCATTCAGCCTTTTGGTAGATAACTCCCTAATACCGTGGGAATTAGGGAGTTATCTACTAAGCGGCTGCAAGAGAAGTGCTGAAGTCCAGAAATTCCGAAGTGCCGAAGTCCCTAATTTCGGAATGCTGAACCGAACCAAAAATTTTCCCCATGCACATGGCTAGCTATAATGGAGGCTCAGTCTCAGGCACCATGCAATAAACCACTTGACAAATTGTTCCATTAGGTGAAAGAAAGAATGTGCTGAGGGTGTTCCACGACAATGTGACTGCTGGACACCCAGATATCAATAAATCCATATCTGCGATCACAAGATCATTTTGGTGGGATTCCCTTAAAAACGATGTGAAGGACTATGTGCAGGCTTGTTCAGTGTCTAAGGTCTCTAATAATCTTCCTTGTGGTTTGTTGCAACCACTTCCTGTACCTAGTGTTCCATGGTCCCACTTGTCAATGGACTTCATCGTTGAACTTCCAAGTTCCAATGGCTATACCACCATTCTTATGGTGGTTGACCGTTTCTCCAAGATGGCTCATTTTATTCCACTGCCGACTGCATGGCATTCCTCACAATATTGGGTCTCATAGGGACTCTCAGTTTGTCTCGGTTTTGGAGGGCGTTCAGTAAACAGTTGGGCATTGAATTGTCTTTTTCTTCCGCTTACCATCCCCAAACTAATGTCACGGCTGAGAGGGCCATTCTTTGTTAATAACGGTCGTCATCCTACTGTACTGCTGGTTGTTTTCTCTGAGACAACTATACCTGCTTTGGATGATCGCCTTTCTTCTATCCATGATAGTTGGACCAAAGTTTATTCCGCTCTCAAAACTGCGGCTGATCGCTTCAAGTTCTATGCGGATAAACGGCGGGGTGCCAACCCCGTTTACCAAGTGGGTGACAGGGTATGGTTATCATTGCGCAACATCAAATTGAAAGTTCCTAGTATGAAGTTGGCACCCAGATTCCTGGGCCCCTTTCGTTTCCTTCAGAGGATTAACCCTGTGTCATATTCTCTGGCTCTCCCGGCCTCATTACGTATTCCAAATACCTTTCATGTGTCGCTACTCAAACCTCTTGTTTGCAATAAATATATTGTCTCAAATGTCCCTCCTCCTCCCTTAGTTGTATGAGGTCTCTTCTATAATTGATTCCAGGTTTTCTCGGGGCACTTTATAGTACTTGGTGGATTGGAAAGGTTATGGACCAGCCGATCGTTCTTGCGTTCCAGCATCTGATATACATGCTGGCCGCAAGATTCGCTATTTTCACGCCAAGTTCCCTCTTAAGCCTGGTCCTGCCCGCCCGGTGGGCGTTCTTCAGGTGGGGGGTAATGTCACTTATAAAAAATGTGATTAATGACATTTACTGTTCTGACAGGAAAAGTTGTGCCGAGCAACATTACTGTCCTGACAGGAAAAGTTGTGCCAAGCAGCAATCAAATCCACAGGAGGGTTTGTGCTGAGCTGCAATTATGCAAATGGAAACCTGGTAACTGCCTTTTGGGACAAAGGGCGATTACAGCCTATCAGATCCAGAGGAAGGGTATTTAGGCCCTCTTCTCATCCTGCTCTGTGCCCTGTCATGGTTGTCCGAGAGCGAGTTCCTGATTCAAGTTTCTTCTGGTTTTTGACTTTGATTTTGACTTCCCTGTATTCTGGTATCCCTCACTTCTGGCTTTCCCTTATTGTTGTTTCTTTCTGTATCCCCTGACCTCGGCAAGTATCCTGACTATTCTTTGGTACGATAAGTCCAGCCATTCTAAGGCCTGGTAATATGTTACCTATTAGTCATCTGTGTGACACAATTCTATGTGCTGGATCAACTAGTAATCCTGACATTGAACCTTTGAGAAGCACTGGGGCTAAGTGAAGGCAGTCTTAAAGTGGTCTGGACTTGATATTGTTACAGATCACAATGCTCCCCACAAGGACCGCATTTATGCCTAGGCCATAGAGAGCTGTTTTGGTATCTTAATGGGTAATCCAGCTCTATGTATCATTCAATCTCCATTCACTTTGGCTTGGCACCTGGCAGGACGCAGGTAAGGGGCTTTGGTTATGATAATTGGAGTAACACTTTGAAAAGTGATCCATTTCAAACAAACATGTCTTTTAAAAGAATATAATTTGAAAAACATATGTGAGGAAGGCTGAACTTGATGGACGCAAGTCTCTTTTCAGCTATTTAACTATGAATTATCTTTAATAAATGCCCTTAACAATAATAGCTAATTTTCAATCCCAAATCTTTAAAAAACAAATTCCCCATGCCATGGGGGTATATAATTCTAAAATCACATCTTCCCAGAGTTTGTCAAGAAGAGCTCCAAACTATACATATTAGATTGTGTGGCCTAATGCATGAGCCATTGTAACCATTACCGTGCATTGTCCTGGCCTGTACCCATGAGGTGTAAACTCCCTATTTAACGGAGTGATTCTTAGAATTAACGTTAGAGTTGAAGCTTTGGCTAGGTGTCCCAGTCAGGCAAAGACTGTTTTACATTCCCATGCGGTTATGATATTTGCAGCTGCTGTCATAATTCAGCCAGTCTTCTATTACAGGAGCTAAAGAAAAAGAATTGCTCTGTCTGTTTCCACATCTCCTCTCCCTGGAATATCAGCAAACTTCCACAGCAATATAGCACTGTGCTCACACACACCCATATATATACAAATATATCATGGCATGATCTGTCTGTTATTTCAATGGCAGATCATGTTTGCACATCCAATATTGCTTGGCAGGTGACATCACCTATCACCTGTGGTAAGTCTTCAGGTATTTTGCAGGTTATCTGGGTTCTGTGGTAAGAATCCTTATCTCGGTACTGGCAGTATGAACCCTACTCTGGGTGCTGGTGTGTAGTTAGTGAGAGTCCTTATCTGGCTTCTGTGGCAAAAGCCCCTTTCTGGGTTAAGAACCCTTATTTCCATTTAGGTGGTAAGGGCCCTTATCTGGGTAGATGGTAAAAGCTAATAAGAAGCAGAGAAGCGGATGGGGGCTGTGGTAAAAGCCATTATCTTGGCACCGGCATGCAATTTGGGCAGGTGGCAAGAGTCCTTATGTGGTTTTTATGGTAAGAGTTCAAAAGTAAAGTGTCCTTATCTGTGTGCAGTTAGTAAGAGGCTTTATCTGATTTTTAATGTAAATCATTATCTGAGTTCAGGTGGTAAGAGTCCTTATCTGGGTTCTATGGTAAGAGTCATTATCTGTGTGCAGATAGTAAGTGTCCTTATCTGTATGCATTTAGTAAGAGTCATTATCTGGTTTTTAACGTAAGAGTCATTAGAGCACATGGTAAGAGTCCTTATAAGGGTTCTACGGTAACAGTCCTTACCTGTGTGCAGGTGGTAAGAGTTCATATATGGGTTCTATGGTAAGCATCCTTATTTTGGTTATATGGCAAGAGTCCTTATCTATGTCTTATGGTAAGAGTCCATATCTGGGTTCTATTGTATGAGCCCTTATCAGGGTATTGGCAGCTATAGCCCTTTGGGAAGTTTTATCCAGGTAAAACAGGTGCTATACTGGGGCAGATTGCTATACAAGGAGCAATCACCATGGAAACAAACAGACCGTCTCTCAATTCGTAGGACTTTGCACCCAGAATTACAACTGTTTGTCTTGATAAATGTGGCTCTTTTTGTGGGGGTGCAGGTGGTAGGCGATATTACCTGGGTGCGGGTAATGATAGCCATTATCTAGTACCACAAGTGATAGCCATTATCTGAGTGCAGATAGTGATAGCCATGATCTAATACAATCAGTGATAGCCATTATCTTGGTGCAGAAAGTGATAGCCATTATCTAATACAATCAGTGATAGCCATTATCTAGTACAATCAGTGACAGCCACTGGCGTAAACATAGGGGTTGCATCTGTGACCGGCCCGTCACTCCAGGGGGCATGACTGCCCTGCGGACCCCTGCGACCAGGTACCAGCCGCCATGTTTTGCGGTCCGGCTCTCGCAGCAAACCACTGGGGCAGCCGTTCAAGGGGTCCATTGGGTGGCCCATGCTGTTAGGGCCACTTGATGGAGATGGATTTTCAGGGAGCCGGTCAGCGCTGGGTGCTTTAACAGCGCGACCAGGCCCCCTGTGATGACATCACTGCTGGGAGGAAGTGACTGCCCTGGTCACTCCTGCCAGCATACACAGAGCCCGCGTGTGACGAAGGAGAGGAGTGAGTCAGAGTGGGAACTCTGACTCCCACCAGCCTGAGCCACCACTGGACCCCAGTAAATGTCACCCTCCTGCACCTTAAAAGTAGGAAACAGGAGGGTGACTAAAATATTTTGTATATGTGTGTGTTTGTATGTGTCTATGCGTATGTCTGTATGTGTATATGGGTGTGTATCTGTCTGTATGTGTGCCTGTCTATTTGTATGTACGTATGTGTGTCTGTCTGTGTCTTTGTATGTATGTGTGTCTTGTGTGTGTGTGTTTATATCTGTCTGTGTCTATGTCTCTATGTATGTATGTCTGTCGGAGAGAGGGTGAGGGGAGCGAAGGCCCCATGGATCAATTTCGCACCAGGGCCCCATGGATTGTGTGTAAGCCACTGGTGATATCCATATCTGAGTGCAGGCAGTGATATTCATTATCTGAGTGCAGGCAGTGATAGCCATTATCTGAGTGCAGGCAGTGATAGCCATTATCTGAGTGCAGGCAGTGATAGCCATTATCTGAGTGCAGGTAGTGATAGCCATTATCTGAGTGCAGGCAGTGATAGCCATTATCTGAGTGCAGGCAGTGATAGCCATTATCTGAGTGCAGGTAGTGATAGCCATTATCTGAGTGCAGGCAGTGATAGCCATTATCTGAGTGCAGGCAGTGATAGCCATTATCTGAGTGCAGGTAGTGATAGCCATTATCTAATACAATCAGTGATAGCCATTATCTGAGTGCAGGCAGTGATAGCCATTATCTGAGTGCAGGCAGTGATAGCCATTATCTGAGTGCAGGTAGTGATAGCCATTATCTGAGTGCAGGCAGTGATAGCCATTATCTGAGTGCAGGTAGTGATAGCCATTATCTGAGTGCAGGTAGTGATAGCCATTATCTGAGTGCAGGTAGTGATAGCCATTATCTGAGTGCAGGCAGTGATAGCCATTATCTGAGTGCAGGTAGTGATAGCCATTATCTAATACAATCAGCGATAGCCATTATCTGAGTGCAGGTAGTGATATCCATTATCTGAGTGCAGGCAGTGATAGCCATTATCTGAGTGCAGGCAGTGATAGCCATTATCTGAGTGCAGGTAGTGATAGTGATAGCCATTATCTGAGTGCAGGTAGTGATATCCATATCTAGTGCAATCAGTGATAGCCATTATCTGAGTGCAGGCAGTGATAGCCATTATCTGAGTGCAGGCAGTGATAGCCATTATCTGAGTGCAGGCAGTGATAGCCATTATCTGAGTGCAGGTAGTGATAGCCATATCTGAGTGCAGGTAGTGATAGCCATTATCTGAGTGCAGGCAGTGATAGCCATTATCTGAGTGCAGGCAGTGATAGCCATTATCTGAGTGCAGGTAGTGATATCCATTATCTAATACAATCAGTGATAGCCATTATCTGAGTGCAGGTAGTGATAGCCATTATCTAATACAATCAGTGATAGCCATTATCTGAGTGCAGGCAGTGATAGCCATTATCTGAGTGCAGGCAGTGATAGCCATTATCTGAGTGCAGGTAGTGATAGCCATTATCTGAGTGCAGGTAGTGATAGCCATTATCTGAGTGCAGGCAGTGATAGCCATTATCTGAGTGCAGGCAGTGATAGCCATTATCTGAGTGCAGGCAGTGATAGCCATTATCTAATACAATCAGTGATAGCCATTATCTGAGTGCAGGTAGTGATATCCATTATCTAATACAATCAGTGATAGCCATTATCTGAGTGCAGGCAGTGATAGCCATTATCTGAGTGCAGGCAGTGATAGCCATTATCTGAGTGCAGGCAGTGATAGCCATTATCTGAGTGCAGGCAGTGATAGCCATTATCTGAGTGCAGGTAGTGATAGCCATATCTGAGTGCAGGTAGTGATAGCCATTATCTGAGTGCAGGCAGTGATAGCCATTATCTGAGTGCAGGCAGTGATAGCCATTATCTGAGTGCAGGTAGTGATAGCCATTATCTGAGTGCAGGCAGTGATAGCCATTATCTGAGTGCAGGCAGTGATAGCCATTATCTGAGTGCAGGTAGTGATAGCCATTATCTAATACAATAGTGATAGCCATTATCTGAGTGCAGGCAGTGATAGCCATTATCTGAGTGCAGGTAGTGATAGCCATTATCTAATACAATCAGCGATAGCCATTATCTGAGTGCAGGTAGTGATATCCATATCTGAGTGCAGGCAGTGATAGCCATTATCTGAGTGCAGGCAGTGATAGCCATTATCTGAGTGCAGGCAGTGATAGCCATTATCTGAGTGCAGGCAGTGATAGCCATTATCTGAGTGCAGGCAGTGATAGCCATTATCTGAGTGCAGGTAGTGATAGCCATTATCTGAGTGCAGGTAGTGATAGCCATTATCTGAGTGCAGGCAGTGATAGCCATTATCTGAGTGCAGGCAGTGATAGCCATTATCTGAGTGCAGGCAGTGATAGCCATTATCTGAGTGCAGGCAGTGATAGCCATTATCTGAGTGCAGGTAGTGATAGCCATTATCTGAGTGCAGGCAGTGATAGCCATTATCTGAGTGCAGGCAGTGATAGCCATTATCTGAGTGCAGGCAGTGATAGCCATTATCTGAGTGCAGGCAGTGATAGCCATTATCTAATACAATCAGTGATAGCCATTATCTGAGTGCAGGTAGTGATAGCCATTATCCTAATTTAAACATACACCCCGGCCCCGGTATAGCTCAGTTTGCTTCTCGCCCCGGCCCCCGCTCTGCCGGTGGTGTGACACAATCTGCCCCGGTTACCACCCGTCCCTTAGCAACACAGCCGGCGCACTGGCCAATCAGAAACGGGCTCGAGTCTTCGACCAATCGGAAGACGTCTTCAGAGTGAGGCCAGTGGCAGGCATCCGCCATTTTGACTCCACGGAGACAATAGAGAGGAAGCTGCGGAGAAGCCGGAAGGAGCTCCCATAGCTCAGGTAGAGGAAAGGCGATAAATTGGGCGATTTACTGTCTTTATATGGCTGCCTCGTGTAACAGTGACATTATTACTATTATTATTATAATACGGGGGGGGGAAACCGTGAGAAATACTGCCCTTTCAGCCAAGGCTCCCAATAGGGAAACACCTACCTATCAGCCTACCTTATCAGGAGCACACAAGCTGCTCTGACAGTGACCTCATAGACAGCCACACAACCTGCCTGGAATCCCATTACTGCTAGTT
The DNA here is from genome assembly GCA_933207985.1 of Pelobates cultripes. Lineage (NCBI taxonomy): Eukaryota > Metazoa > Chordata > Amphibia > Anura > Pelobatidae > Pelobates > Pelobates cultripes. Next base: position 79,309,330 of record OW240919.1, on the reverse strand, counting down.
AGCTGATAGCACCCATCATGCCATCATATTATCATATTATCATGTGGGCAGCTGCTGTCAGTGTAATGTGTGTCAGTGGGGCCCTAGATTGGGGGCAGGGCTACATTTTAACAAGGGTCCCATGTAAGAAATGTTAAATTTTATTATTTATTATTGTGGGGTATGGATCATTGTATACCTTTTAGGGAGAGGGAATTATTTGCCTCCTGTTAGTCATTTATTTTTTTTTCTAACTATTTTAACAGGGAAGAAAAACTTGGAAAACTATATTTTCTTTACTTAAAAAAAAAAAAGGAAAATGGATTGTAGCCACAATGTATTCAATTCATTTTTCTGTTTTGAGGAAATGTGTTAAACTGCAGTAATATAGCAAGGCTGTTCACTAAATTCTTCAATTTCACAAAGTTAATCCTTGTGGGAGAAAAAAAACAGGCAAAAAATAGCTGATTTTAGGCATAGTTACAACTTGGCTATTTTTTTAAAAAATTTTTGGCTTCGTTTGGCCATGCAATTTTAACCGCCCGTGTATATGTATTTCTGTGTGAATAAATCATCATTCATATGTCATCTGTTAAGTTTTGCAATGTTATGTTATTGTATGTAATGGTTATATAATCAATGAAGGCTGTTATACAAGGGGGTTATGCTTTTCTTGATGCCTGTGCAGTTCTGGTTACATAATATTTATTTGGTGACTATATTTGGAAATTGGTTTAGATAGCCACTTGGCTCCATCTTACCTTTAGTGTCAGATCTGTGATGTATGATAGAGCAAAAGTCCACAGCCCTAGGTGATAACTGCCTGTACTATCCATGTAGCCAGCCATGTGTATCCCAGTCTGTGCCAAGCCCTAATTAAATTATATTTAAGAATTACCTGTTCTAACCTTCTCTTTTGCCTGGAATCATTACCCCCTAAATAATTTCTGGAGTGACAGACAAGCTTGGCTTAATTTTATGATGAATATCTCATTGCTAATGTACCATTTTTTTGTCATGTAACACTGACAGTTTGACACAGGTGATCTGTCCTGCACAGCTAACATTCCAACATAGGTGAAGCAGGGTAAGCTAGGAAGAGAATAGCTCGATAAGAGTCTACTCCAAATAAAGGAAAAATACCTCTATCCTGGATAAAGGAAAAATGGTCTCTATTTAAATTTCACATCACATCTGGGACATGTAAGGGGGAGCATAAGATCAACGCTAACACGTTTTGTGTCATTATTGGCCCTTCATCACATAAAGTCCCCACTGTGATGTGAAATTTGAATGAGGGCCATTTTTCTTTATCCATGGGGGTTGAGATGTCATTTATTTATTTTTTCTTATGAAATATCTAGGAAGGAACATAAAGACCTAGGGTTTGAACAAAGGTGTTTTTCATTTTGTGACAGATTTGTATACTTTTCTGGGTAGATTGATCTGTCGTCATTCCTTGCTAATGCTATCTCTAAATAAATCTTGGAAAAGCAGGCAAGCATTGTTCAATTTAACAAGTCAGATCCATTTTCTAGGGTCCAATGGCTTGACAAAAATAAAACATGCCTTTAAGTGTAGGTGCGTTGTGGAAGTTTTAACTTTGTGTCAAGAAACATCCTTGCAGTGCAAGTACTGCTTCGCTGGTGACCTCCATCACACTGCTAGATTATAACAATGAATCTGATTCTGTAAAGGAAGAGCTTAATAAATGAGACAAAAAAATTGTCTGTGTTTAACATCTATCCCATTTAATCCTGCCTCCTGTTTAGGTTATTTTTTTTTTTTTTTCTATTAGTGTTTAATTTCTTTCATAAAAAGCTATTGTTATTGATTTGTAAATATATAGCAGGTAGTGAAACGCAATTAACAATAACCACCAAATAATTTGTATTTTTTGTTTTTGGTCATTTAAAAAATTATGTATTTTTAATTTACAGCATATGCACCATGTATGGGGGAAAACATGTTATATGCCATGTACTGTGGACCATGTTGAAACTGCATAAATAATTATTTAATTTTAGGTCTGCAAATCATGTCCTTTAGTGCTCAGGGTATCTATCACATGCTGAAAATATGTGGGAGAGCTGCAGCTTCCTGAACATAATCTGTGCAGTCTATAAGAAGATTGAAATACTCACTCCCCCAATTGTTTTTTTGTTTTTAAATATAACCAAATTGCTTAAGTTTTGTATTCTGGGGAATGATATTTTAAGCACTGTAGCGCAAATGTAAATGAGGACTGTTTGCCCATGGCAATAATGACAATAATCCAAAGTTTAATAACAAGCAGAAAAACTAAATATACTCTTAATGAAAAACTCTGCATACACCACCGTAATGCATATAATAAAAGGCATGAAGAGAGAGAGGTTTATGGTTTTTGTGTATATATTTTTTTTTTTTTTCCCTCTGCTTTTCAATTATCTGCCTACCATTGAAGCAACACATGGTATTCAAATGATCAGAGTTGAATTCAGCCTACAGAAATGCTCCCACGCAGAGTAACTAGTAAGGATCTGGAATATTACTGCCAGAGTGCACACATTGGACTTCTTGACCCTCTATTAAATATTTGAAATAATACAGGTACCAGCCCTTCTTAGATCACACACCATGTTCAGTTTTTCCTTGCTAATGGATAATAGGGCAAAACTATCTGTCCTTTGAGACTGTCTGCTGGATGACCCTACAGACAGTGTGCTGGGTGATATGTCCTGTATATCAGCATGAGCTTTTCCTTTTGGGCAAATTGATTTCTAGAGTGGTGCTTCACTTACCTCAAACTGGCTTTATTTGGGAAGAGCAACAGAGGACACAGCCAGCCTTCTGCTATTACACTAAGCCAGCCATTCCCAATTTGTGTTCAGAGGGACCCTAGGGTTCCGCTAAAATTTCTAAAAACAAAATGGCCACAGGCAGCGAGGGAGCAATGATCTCTCATCTCCCTCGCTCGCACAGCAGTGATGCCGGAGCTAGAATATGACGTTGCTCAGGCATCACTAAGAGGCGCGTGAGGGATCTGAGTAGGAAGATCACTGCTCCCTCGCCGCTCAGCCCAGCAGCCCCCCTGGGCCACAGGGACACAGACTCTATGCCAGTACTCCGAAAGGTAGGGAGGCTGAGTGGAGTAGTAAAAAAAAAAAATTGTATGTGTTTTTTTTTTAGGTAGTTTGTGTGTCTGTCAAAGAGTATATGTGCTTGTCAGTGAGTGTATGTGTGCTTGCGCCAGTGTGTGTGTGTGTGTATGTATATATGTATATATGTGTGTATATATATATATATATATATATATATATATATGTGTGTGTGGGGATACACACACACACTTTAACACATAGATACACTGTGTGTATCTGTGCCAGTGTGTGCGTGTATTTGTGTTGTCAGATTCATGCACACTGGCACATACAAACACCTTGAGAGAGAGAGAGAGAGAGAGAGAGAGAGAGAGAGAGAGATATATATATACACACCCCCACCCACCTAAAAAAACAAACAATTTTTTGGTACACTATGTCAAAGGGTTCTACGGGAAAAATTAACTGGGAACTCTAATTACTACAGGCCAAATGCAAGGTACATAACCTTTTTATATAACCTCTAAAACAGGGATAGCCAAAAGAGATCTTAATTTCTTGTGGAATTAATAAAATATATTTGTACAAGGATGTTGTTTTCAGTCTGATGGAAAAATTAAGAGTGAGGGCTCAAAATTAAAGGACCACTATAGTGCCAGGAAAACAAACTTGTTTTCCTGGCACTATAGGGTCACTAGGTTCCCCCCCTCAAGCTGGGCTGAAGGGGTTAAAACCCCTTCAGCCACTTACCTTTCTACAGTGCTGGGCTCTCTCGGCGCTGGGGAACTCTCCTCCCTCTGCCGACGTCAGCTCTGCATGCGCGGCAAGAGCCATGCACACATTCAAACAGTCCATAGGAAAGCATTTTTCAATACTTTCCTATGGATATCCAGTGTCATCTCACTGTGATTTTCACTGAGACAGCCACTAGAGGCTGGATTAACCCCAGTGTAAACATAGCAGTTTCTCTGAAACTATGTTTACAGCTGCAGGGTTAACACTAGATGGACCTGGCACCCAGACCACTTCATTGAGCTGAAGGGTCTAGGTGCCTATAGGGTCCTTTAATATAGTGGTTGTGATGTGTATAGCATGTCTCTGCAGGCTTTTCAATGTACAACCTGTCATTTCAGAGACAAGGCAGTGTTTACATTGCTGTCTAATAACTCCTCTAGTTGCACTCATTTAGACAAAATTAAATGGATCTGTATGAGAAGATGCTGATTGGGACAGCTTTTTTCCCACACATGCACAACGGGAAAGCATTGGATTGGCTGAGATTATTAAAATTGATAGTCTGGGCCCGCCGTGGCGAGAATGACGCGGCGATGAAGAAAAGGTAAATAAACTACCTTATAATCTACACGGAGAAGGAGACGGTCACATACATATTTAATCCAGCACTATAGTATTAGGAATACCAACATGTATTCCTAACACTATAGTGTTCCTTTAAGGCCAGAGTAGCTGAGCCTAAAGTATAGCTGGCTAAGTGAATGTTTCCAGTTCGCTCTTTTACCTTAAATTTGAAATTCACCTTGAAATTTCACTGATTACCCTTGATAGTTACCTTGGTAAATACCTCTGATAAGCTAGTTGTCTATAAATGTTCTCATGATAAGTAAATCTAAGAAACTAATTGGTATTGCTGAGTTATGTTCCTTTGTTGATTAGTCTGCTTGTACCTTGTGGGAATTTATTTTTCAATATCTGGAATGTCAAGGTTAATGTTCACTGTGTTAGGAGCTCCAAAAACGTTCTTTGAACAGGGATATTGAAAGTAAAATGCAGTGATGTAGAAGTGGAATCTATATTTGGAGAGAAGTCACAGCTTGGGGGTTTGTGTCATTAGTTCTCACAGCCTATGTCAGCTGTAGACACTGTCTTGATTTCACTTCTGATACTGTCGACTGACTAGTAAATGTCCATTCCAAACTTAAGCATTACGGAGAATATCCTGTACGTTGTCATAATTCATATATGATCCATGTGGCTCAGGTTTATCCACTACACTCGGCATTGTAGAAAATTTAAATTTGAATGGAAAATTCAAGCCAAGATAGCAAGTCGTGACTATAAATGAGTTGGTGAATTTCTCTAGATTAGCCATGTTTGCAAAGATGTTTTCTTTGGGATTTCAATTTAATAAATTTCAGAGTTTAAAGGGGCACTATAGTCACCAGAACAACTACAGCTTAATGTAGTTGTTCTGGTGAGTATAATCATTACCTTCAGGTATTTTCATGCAAACACTGCCTTTTCAGAGAAAAGGCAGTGTTTACATTGCTCCTAGGGAAACCTCCAAGTGGCCACTACTCAGATGGCCACTGGAGGTGCTTCCTGGCTCAGTGCTGCACAGTAGGCGGCACTGCTGTTCAGTGTCCCCATGTGGGGACGCTGAATTTTCCTTATAGAGATGCATTGAATCAATGCATCTCTATGAGGAGGTGCTAATTGGCCAGTGTTCCTTTAAATATCTCTGATAGAATGCAACCAAAGAGACTTCTGGATAATATAATATTGTTCTGCGCTTTTCACAAAAATAGTCTCCTGTGCATTCTAAATATATATCTATATTAAAGGAGTACTATAGTGTCAGGAACACAAACATGTATTCCTGACACTATAGTTCTAAAACCACGCAGGGCTCCTCGCTTCTGGCCCTGCCACCGATCCACCTCTTTAGCTGACAGAATTATAATTTAGCCAATCACAATGCTTTCCCATAGGAATTCTGATTCTCAGCCAAGGAGGTGGGGGCGGAGCCATCTCCTCATCAATGTATCCCTGTGGGAAATGTTTAGCGTCTCCATGGAGAGCATAAAGTCGCTGAACACCAGTGCTGCACAGATTCAGAAAGCATCTCTAGTTCTCTGAAAAGGCAGTGTTCACATTACAAAGCCTGTAGTGTTAATATTCCAGCAAAAGCATTTTTACCAAGTGCTGTGTAAATCTCTCCCTCTAGCCTTTTAAATTGCTTGTCCTCTTTGAATCTCTTGTGTGACTTCCCATGACACATCACATATGTTACCAGAATTTTTCCTACTTGTAGTTGTCTCCTCTTAGCATATGGCTGGGATGTAAGGGGGGATGCTATCTCTAGACCCAGCTGTGTCACACAATCCACCATGTCAAATCATTGTCTCTAGCACTTTACAAATGTCTACATCCATAACTGTCTATACTGTCCCCACTCAATTACTGACATAGATTACAATCCTTCATGCTTTCACTTCATTTCAAATATCATTAAAGAGACACTATAGGCACCCAGACTACTCACCTAATTGAAGTGGTCTGGGTATAGTGTCCCTATTCGCTTAGTGCTGTATTGTTACACATTGCAGTTCCAGAGAAACTACAGTGTTTACATTGCAGCACTGAGTCTGCTTCCTGCATCCAAACGGACCTTTGATCCGGTATCTGAAGTTTGACATCCTCACGCTCTGCATGATTTTTTCCCCATAGGAAAGCCTTGATTCAATGCTTTTCTATGGGGAGTGTAATGTGCGCACAGCATTTGCTGCAAATGCGCATTAGTGCCCACTCGTCACAGGGCGGTGTAGGAGGCGGAGCCGCGACCCAGTACTGAGGGATATCAGCGCTGGGGTAAGGTAAGTAAATACAGGGTTTTAAACCTTATATTCACCTGCGGGGCTTGTATTTATGGCACTTAAAGTATCCCTTTAACATTGATAATCTTTGTTTGGTTTTAAAGGATCATTATAGGGTCAGCGACACAAACCTATATTCCTGACCCTATAGTGCTAAGCCCAACATTTAGGTGGCTTAGCCCCTCTATAAAAGTTTAAAACTCACCTTATTGGTGCTGGCTCTGCCCCCTTTGTGACATCATCAAAATGGCAGATTTTTAGCCAATCCAATGCTTTCCTATAAGTGCATCTCTATGAGGAAAGTTCAGCGTCTCCATGCAGAGCGTGGGGACGCTGAACGGCAAGGCTTCTTATCTAAGGAGTGGCCACTGGAGGTGTCCCTAGGAGCAATGTAAACACTGCCTTTTTTCTGAAATGGCAGTGTTTACATGAAAATGCCTGAAGGGAGGTATTATACTCACCAGAACAACTACATTAAGCTGCAGTTGTTCTGGTGACTATAGTGTCCCTTTAACAATTTTGAGCCAGGAGCCTATATTACTATGATCTGTTATAGATTTAAAGGTAGACTATAGTCGCCAGAACTACAGCCCTGGTGTCTGTCTGTCCCTTTAGGCATTTTAATGTAAACCCTGCCTTTTTAGTAGGTAAGTATATCTCGCCTCCGCTGCATCCCCAGAGCCACTGCACACCAAGAAGCATTGTCACTATCAGGGGTCTTTGCAAAATGTGAAAAGTAAGCAGAAAGTTACGGAGGCACTTGAATTGTGTGCTTTCATTCTTAGCAACAACAAAAAAACAACCTCTATATTGCATTTCTTTGCTATCAGCATAGGTGAGGTAATGTTAAAACTGTATAACAATTCTATTTGTGACAGCTCTCATGCTTGGCCATGGAGTAACATGAAACCAGTAATTGCCAAGCCTTGAAACTTAAATATAGCTGCCTTGCAGCTTCAATGTCAGTTGCACAGAAGAGACACCATGCAAATGTTAATGTTTTCGTGTAAAGTAGTCTGATTTCATCCAAATGCTAAATAAGAAGTTTGCTATTATACATTTTTATGAAAATTTTACTCTGGGCATAAACAGGGCAAGATGGCCAACTTTGGGTAAGTATTGGTAAATTACTTCTCCTGTGATACGTAGCCTCCTGTTACCTTGTAGAAATGTTTGTCAATATCTGGAATACTGAGATTAGCTATCACTGCATTCGAAGACCTAAAAATCACACAATTTTTATTTCTTTTTATTCACATTTTTTATAAGGACTTGCTATTATATTCAATTTCTTGCAAAGAGTTTAAAGCACCACTATAGTGCCAGGAAAACATACTCGTTTTCCTGGCACTATAGTGCCCTGAGGGTGCACCCACCCTCAGGGTCCCCCTCCCACTGGGCTCTAGTTGGAGGAAGGGGTTAAACTTACCTCTTTCTCCAGCACCGGGCGGGGGACTCTCCTCCTCCTCCTCGGCTGAATGCGCATGCTCTGAAACTGCTATGTTTATAGAAAAAAGGATTAAACCTATCTGGACCAGGCACCCAGACCACTTTATTAAGCTGAAGTGATCTGGGTGCCTATAGTGGTCCTTTAATATACAGACAATATATTGGCATCTGTACTAACAAAGATCCTATATTCTGGTAATACATTTTGCTAGACTATATCTTTGATATAAATGCTGTGTGCGGTTGCTGATTAATTTTGTTTATTCCAAATAAAAAGTCAGTGGCTTCATTTTATGTTTAATTTTATCGTGCAACAAATAAGTTGTTGATTGATAATTTGACTATTAAAGGGTTTAATAAAAAATATATATATATATATATCTATCATAAGAATAATGTTTTTTTTTTTCTTCTTCTTTAAAGTGTGCCTGTCAATTAAAGGAATACTATAGCCTTGGAAATGCAAATGTTTATTCCTAACATCCCCTCCCGTAAGGTTTAAAAGGTATTTTTATTTAACTTTTAACCTAATTACAAGTATTGATGGTCTCATGCAATCCAGTGTTTTACCACAGGAAAGCATTGGGAGGCTAGTGCCCATGCACTGCAAAATGCTGTGCTAATCAGATGTTCTGTATGAGACCATTTGATCGAAATAGCAGCATTTCAGAACCTGGTTGTACTCGGTCAATGCTGTGGAATCGCCTCTAGTGGTTGAATACTGACAGCCATTAGAGTTGGGCGTAACCTTATATTGTGCACATTGTAACTTATCAGAAATGACAATGTTTTACATTGCAGTGTCAAAATGAGAGGGACACTGCTCCCAGACACTTCATTGACAGGAAGTGTTCTTGGGGCTAATAGTGTCCCTTTAAATTAAAGGAACACTATAGTTACCCAGACCACTTCATCTCATCATGCAACTGAAATGGTACAACTGCAGAATGAAAAATCCAGAATTAAAATTCCGCAGATGCAAAGTATTGCAAATCTGCAACTATTCGTTTTAGAAAACTATAAAATAATTGCTGTATGGTGTGTGTGTGTGTATGTCTATATATAATATGTATGTATATATTTTTTTTAAAACCCATAAAGATTTGGGAAATATACAACATGCAGAGTTCAAGCGGGTGCTGCAATGCAGAGTTACAGCTTTGCATGTGTCATGTAAACAGATCTAAAATACTAGAGTCCTGTCTCTGTGCAGGTGTCTGCTGCAGATTCAGAAAGCTTACATCCACTGCATGAACTAGGAGTTTTTGCTTATCCAAAGTGGAATAAAAAGGTGGCTAGGATACTGGACATGTTACATAATATTTACATAACATTACATACATCGGGACAGCACTGCATCATAACCACTGCAGTAACTAAGGAGATTTTGGTATTTGAAAGTGCCTGTTAAAGCTCCAGAATATGGTTCATAATGTGATTACATCATACAATCTTCGTGAGATGGATATATAGCTAAGTGACTCAGATTGAAGCAGAAAATAAGTAATTGAACAATTATGGGAAAGAGAGAGGGGTATGGGAAATGGAAACTCCAGGGGATAGAGAATTATTTAGAGGACTTCAGCTATGTGGAACGCAAGGGAGGAATGGGAGGAAATTGTCACCAAAGCAGATAACTGTGTGACCACTGCCTTGTAGGAGAATTGTGGATGGATTGGAGGAAACACCCAGACCCAGAGGAATATGCGACTACTGTCATTTGGGAAATCTCACGGAGAGAAGGTGTGTGTGTGTGTGTGTGTGTGTGTGTGTGTGTCTGTCCGTCTGTCCGACCGTCCTATGCCATACAGGTGAGGCCTATGAAAAATCTGCCAGTCTGAAATGATGGAGGCAATAAAGAGATGATAGTTTTGAATGAGTGATGTTACATTGGCATCAAATAAGAGGTGTGCTGAGGAACTAACTAGCTGCCTTGACTGCACTGAGCGAAGGGCAGAACTACTGGCAAGAAGAGAAGGGGAGCAATTGGAAAGAAGACCGTTTGCTACATCTAATTTATCACCCACAACTTAATTTCTTTGGATATGTGTGTTTTTACCCTACTATAAACATTGGAATATCTGCTATCTTGAAACCCAGTAAAAATGATATTGATAAAATGAGAAGTGAAACTGAGTTTTGCTACTGTGTGCACAGTGAGCCAATCTTGAGTACTGGGACTTAAAAGCTCAGGAAGGGGTTTAGGAGGTCACTATTTCTTGTTCCTATTAACGTTGTAATCCTAATTTACAATCCATACCCTCTTCACTCAGTGTTTGGCCAGCTATTCGATTTATTGAGCATTATAGGTACTGTACTGGAACTGTCTACCATTGACTGAGAGCAGGCTCTTTTCTGTTTCCCTCACTGTTAGAATAGCACACATTACTAAATATACTTGAAACCTGCTCAGTAAATGACAGGCATTTCCATAGATGCTCATGGACTCCAAAGGCCACCTTTATAGAGCTTTCGGTGTATTGTTTTACTATTGCCGTCTACTGCCATTAGGAACCTCCACTTTTACTGTACTACATCAGTGTCCAAGCTTGGCTAACTTGATATTTATAAAACTGGTTCATAAAAATCAGGATTGCAAAGTTCATCCACCAGTGTTTGACAAAGTGTTTCATTTATTATACCTGGATTTCTTTTCAGCCAAACAGAGTCAAGTCATAGAAGATAGGGTCATGGCCTGGAAGCAATAAATTATTCATTGTTAGTTATCAAGCCTAGCTCCTGTTTACAGAACAATAAACATGAACCCTTCTCCCAGTAGAAATCTATTACCTTTTTTGTTTTTATGCAAATACTAAATTGGAGTTAATTTCACATTCTCACTTGGCTACACACTATCTTCTTCCTTCCTTTTCCAAACCCGTTAACTGGTTCACCTAAATGGATAACAGGTCCTAAAGCAGCATATATGTGTTTGTTTTTCAAAATGCCAGATGTTAATTTAAATGCAATTTATGCACAAGCTCAATATCTTACCTTTTCTACATAGTGCCCTGCTAGGAAGTCCATGATTGCTAGACTACTACTGAAACAGCCACCCTCAAGTCTCCATTTGGGGTTTGTAAGGACACTTAATAAAGCACGGCAATACTCCCTAATGATGCCAGCACTCTGGCTTCACTGTCCATGCTTTGGCATTGGCAAAGAGTGATATTAGCCATTCTGAATAATTATGGTGCTTGGAGTGATCCTCTCAATTAAAATCTTAGCATTTCCTCTCAATTAAAATATTAGCAAATCTTACATTTTCTGCTCTTTAAACTTATTATTATTAAATATGGGGTGTTATCCTGGAATATGGATTCCTCTGTTAATTCCTTCCCCCCCCCCTTGTATCATCTTTATGGAAGAGAGTGTGTGTGTGTGTGTGTGTGTGTGTGTGTGTGTGTGTGTGTGTGTGTGTGTATGTATGTATGTATATATATATATATATATATATATATATATATATATATATATATATATATGTATATATGTATATCCTAATACAATATACAAAGGAGTATTGCTTTCACATGAAAATGTTAATTGTCACACCGCTTTTACATCAGACGGGAACTGCTAATTGGTAATTAGCCTAATATGATACCTTTAAACCTTTTTTTTTTTTAAAAATACATTTATTAAAGCTCACACTGTGTAACAAACCGTCTGACCAACAGAACAAAAATGTAATTTACATTTAAAATATCTTCCTATTTATGAGTTCCCTGAACAACAAGATTTGATTTGTCATCATGGGGCTATCTGTATCCATGGTGCTCAAATTCACCTGTTTACTAAATGGTTTAATATAATATAACATTCAAGTGTTAACCCCTTAACACTGTTACGGTGTTCTATGCTGTCCCACATTAAAAGTGCTTTAAAGCAGTTGCGACGGCATAGATCCTCTTCTGGAGGGCTGCCTGGCAGCCCTCCCCCGGCAAATGAGGCCCCCGGGGGTTATGTGATCGCTGCGTTGAGGCCCAGTTGTGTGAACAAGGACCTGACGTAGGTCATGAAGGTTGTAGTGGTGAGTACTGCACCTTGTAGCTGTAGTAATGGTTGTGAGGGCAGTAAGTTATGATGCTGTATGTAGGCATCAAGAACCCTGACTGGACACCATCTGTTGTGCGTGGGATAGTACGGTATGTTTACGGGTATGTGCTGACTGGTTTTGGAGTGAGGTAAAGTCAGGATGTAATGATCCATATGTTTTGCCAAGTGGTGAATAGATGAGGAACGGAGTAGTTTGATTCGTGAAGGTTGTAGTGAATTCTCTAGATCTTAGAAATCCATAGAAAGCGATGTATATTGCTGTTTTGATGACAGAATTTGTATTGGTGTCAAACGGTTTTAAGTCAAGCAGGTTAGACAATGCTTTGAAGATATGGTTATCTATGGCTAGCCTCTGGGTTGTATGTGTGGGTTCTGAATACCTCTGAGTATGGTCTTAATTTGGTGTGAGGCCATGAAACTGTTGTTATTTGGGTGTATGATTAACATGTGGTGTTGAATGCCAGTGAGAGAGAGTTTGATGGTGTTATATGACATTTTCAGTTTAAGGTGGCAAAAGGAAGCAAAGCCCCAAAAAAGATGTCATAACAAATGGTTGCATGATGTTATGTTCCAAAAGGAATCGTTTGAATAGTGTGAAAGCCCTGTTGTATGTTTTGTGTGTATTGTTTGAAAGTGCCAGTTGGGACAATGTCCTGCTATGCTGCATGATGGTGTCTAGTCCAGTATGAGTTGTTGAAATGTTGGAGTGATGGTGGCTGTGGGCGCAGCTGACGGGAGTGCTTTATGAACTCCTGAAATTTAAAGCGAGACAAATTGTCAGCAGCTGTGTTACATACGCCTGGAACATGGAAACAACATAGGAAAAAATTATGACAAGCTGCCAACCAAGTGAGTTTCCTCAGAAATCTCATGATCGTCAGGGATTTGGAACAACCTTTGTTGATAATGTGATATGTTGCCTGGTTGTCTGAGTAACAACGCACTGGCATATTAGCCCATAGGAGACCCCATGCTACGGCAGCCGCCACGATGGGATAGATCTCAAAAAGAGCTGAGGTAGTGGAAAAACCTTCCAAATCCTGAACTACTGAAGGCCAGCTGCCCCAAAGCCATTCGTTCCCAAAAATTGCTGCAAAACCAGTGGTAGATGCTGCATCTGACCAAATGGTAGGAGATGAGTCAGTCAATTGAGGGAGGAACATACTTTTACCATTCCAAGTGGTTAAAAATCTCTTCCACATGTTTAGATCTGCCGTAGCTTGGGTATCTAAGGACAACCTGTGCGTGTCATGTAGGAAATGTGGGAAAAGATGCAATAGTCGTGATATAAAGGAGCGGCCTTGAGGTATGATGCACATAGCAAAATTTAGTGACCCCAGCAGGGACTGTAGCTCTTTGCGATTGCAAGTACCGAGCTGAAGGTAGCTGTTTATGTAAGTGAGAATATTCTCTATCTTATCGTGTGGTAGGCTCGCTTGCATTGTGGCGGAGTCTAATTGGATACCCAGAAAAGTGATAACCGTGTCTGGCCCCTCTGTTTTCTTTGGGGAGATAGGTACACCTAGTTGCTCAAATAGCTTAGTGGTAGCTTTGAAACTAGTAGGAGGTGAAGTATTCTCGATCAGTAGGAAATCGTCCAGGTAATGTTATACCGTAGGGCATCTGGCTATGTTCAATAGTAACCAGCATAATGCTTCGGCAAATGTGTCGAAAATAGCTGGGCTACTTTTGGACCCAAAAGTTAACCGGGAGAAAAAATAGTAGTTCCCTGACCACTTGATGCCATGCAGGTGCCACAGTGTGGGCTGGATTGGTAGTAATTTAAAGGCGTTTGTAATGTCGCTTACTGAGCCAGGCTCCAACCCCTGCTTGTATGATAGCAGTAATGGCGTGGTCTATGGTGGTGTATTGCAGAGAGAATTCCTCAGAGGGTATGAGGGAATTAAGACTGGGGTTGGCCGATGAGTGGGGTGCCGATAAGTCAATGATGAGTCTCTGTTTTTGGGAAGATTTCACTGTGACAATACCAATGGGGTTTGTGTGCCATTCTATGAATGGAGGAGTTTTGAAAGGCCCCAATACGAAACCCTCATCTACTTCTTGGGCTATGAGGGTGTCAACCACTGTGGGGTTGTGTTGGGCGGATTGTAGATTAGGGCATTCCAGAGTTCCGGCTGGTATGTGTAGGATACCAGTATGGAAGCCTTCTGTTAAACTAGAGATTAGAGTCTACTAGGTGTCTAGATGGGTGCTGAGACATAAATGCCGTGAATACTGGCATATTAATGGACCTTAGATAAGGCTTGGAATACATTTTATTTGGACACATGGTCTTTGCATGTGCCCTAAAACATTTTAAACAGACATGCAATAGTCTACATCCACTGTAATTACAAGACCCAACATTAAAATTATTACATATCTGGGACTTGCCCAGAAACTTGATTGGGTGTCCCAGTTTGTCTCTAGACAACTTCTCTGGAACCCCAGAGGAACTAGCTCCTTGCGTGGAGGCATGTTCGTCCGCCGTGTTGGGACAAATATTTGTAGTGTGGGCTGTGGAGGAGCAGTATGCACAAGCTGGTGTTCTTAGACCTGCAAAGTGTCTGCAAAAAATGACAGCATCAATCCTTCCCCAGTTGGATCGTGTTCCGTACTGGGAGAAGGCTACAGACACTTTTGCAGAAAAAGACCTATGGTAGTCATCGAAGGCCGAACCACCATATTTGTTGCCCAGGTCTACCAGCTTGTGCATATAGAGATCAAACTCCTCTCTTCTGTTGGGATAGACTGCACAGATGACATCCCTGTAAATACCAAAAGCTAGTACAAATTCAGGGATAGTCAGTTTCCTGTTCAGGCGGGCATCCCTAGATCTGACAACAACAGATACATCATCATAAGCATACGTCTTATTCTCAACGATATCCTGGGAGGCAATCAACAGGGAAGCCAGGTTTACGTCTTTACCTTCCAGGTTATCCCTTTTAATGTGCTCAGGTATCATATGAGCCGGGCTAACTTCCTGGTCATCCAGGGTGATGGCTGGAGCAACTAATGGCAAGTCGGCTGGTGCTTGTGAAGCAGCATCGGGTGGCCCTGCTAGAGTAAGGGCCGTAGTGACCGACTCAAGTTTCTCCAGCCTGGAGTTGACCTTGCTCATGGACGCCATGATTGAGGATAACATGGCATGTATGTCTCCTGGGTTGGACTGGCTAGGTCCTTCCCCGGCATCCATGTTATTTGTCGATGTGCGTAGCAGTTTGAAAAGTTCTGATTTCCTAGCTGTAGCGGGGTAGGGGATTTGTCGTCTCCTCAATTCCGAGGTTATGCGCGGGATCGTCCAGGATCTGATTGATGCTGGACCAGCTAGCTCTCCTCCTTGTGTGGGAGTGACAGCTCTAGCCGGGGTGCTAGGCAGGGAGAAATCCTCTACCCCTCCTGAGACATACTATAAATAAGACAATTAATTAGTATATGAAACTACCAAATTGTACTGGCAGGCTAGCTAGGCCGGATGGCGAAACATTATACTTGTTTGGTGACAGATGAGGCCCTGCTAATTGCCAAGCAGCTTGAGAGGCTCTATCTATGCGTTGGCGCGAAGGGTTATTGAGGCAACTCGACGTAGTGGCAGGAGTTTTAGGCCTCTCGGTGACTGTAAGACAGAAAACAGGGGAAGGGAGTGACAGGTGAGGCTCTCTCTATGCAACATGCGAGGCGGCTAGCTAACGTGTGGCCCGATGAGTGTTTGCCTCTGAAACGTTTGAGGCGGGGTGTTGGCCTCGCGGGACCACTAACTGATTGCAACTGCCAAGACAGGGTAAATACCTATTGGGAAGCCTGTGACCCTATTGCCAGTACTCTAACCTAGGGGGACGAAATGAAATGTATGGTAGAATACCATATGAGCAGGTGTACGTACCTGGTAGTATGACAAATTCACAGGAATAAACTGTGTGGAGCAAATATATATAAGCTTGACAGCCTGAAATGGGTAAAAGAGAGTAGTATGATGAGTGTGGATTGTTGGAAAGAAAACAGCCTTATAGCCTGTAGCAGCAATGTTTGAAAATGTTGATACCATGGGAATAGATATGAGTTACAAAGAAATGTTGTCATGCTTAAATAAGACATCTGAGGGAGGCCGTGGCCTATGTACAAACAACATATGTGTTATATGATAATGGTGTGTAAGGGAAACATAAAATGTAGGTAATATATATATGTATATTACTGTGCAGGAAATGTATGATTGGTTGGATCAGTACGTGTGATTCAACCCGAGTATGCATGAAAAGGAATTAAAGCCTTATGTGTCATGTTCATAACGAAGAAATGAGGCCTGTAACGTAGGCTGAGTTAATTGAATTGAAATGGATAATTATGAAAACTCCTGTAAGCGTGGGAGTTCAATGATCCATACAGAAATGTAGCTGGTTTAATAGAAAAGAACATGAATAAGGGTCATGGCCTATTTTACACAGTGTTATGTGTGATATGTAGTAGAATAACAAAAGGGGCAGGGATACACAAAATGCTTAAAGTGATGCAAAGTGATGTGTGTATATATATATATACGACATATGTGTCGTGTATATATATGATATATCAGTATTGAAAAAGACATATGATTGGTTGGATCAGTACGTGATTCAACCCGAGAATTTATTGCTTGTAAATGAAACTGTATCCTTTTTTATGTGTCGTAGTAATAACACAGAAATGAGGCCTGTAATGTAGGCTGAGTCCATTTGGATAAATAGATAAGTAATGCAGACCCCTGAAAGCGTGGGAGTCAAAATGATCTATACAGATAAGTGAGCTTGGTTGTATGGACATAATACAATACTGAAACATTTAAAGGGTAATAGAAATAATCTGTCTATTTAAACAAGCAATTCGTTAACCGAATATACATGAAATGGTGAATATAATCCACGAAAGGATTAAGCGTAATACATAGAAATACAACCGAAACCCAATGTGAGGGAAAACAGAAGTTGGAACGAATAGTTTAAACGTATGAACTTATGCGAACTGCAAGCGTGTTTGAAACGTGTATTGAAAATTGCCGAACGGCAAAACAACTGAATTGATCCGTTTCAATGTAACATGGAATAGTTATATGCGAAATGACTATCTGTACGAATATACTGTTCAGCCGAATGACCGTATGAATGAAAACCCGCGAACGGCTTGTACCAATCGTGACATAACAGGGAAAAAAACGTAAAGCGAGGACCCGTGCTGTACTGTACACCGTGGGAACCGGTCCTGGCGTGACAGGTAGGTCTGACTTACGTTTTAGGAGTCCCTGGGACGCGATCTACGACGAAGACCGGGGTCAGAAGAAGCTAGATGGCGGTAAAGGCCTGAACAGGATTCTTGGACACAGCTATCGCGGTAAAACCTCGTGGATACTTGAAACCAAGATGGCGTCTGAGAGAACCCGGAAGTGGATCCTTATTCAACGCTGACCTCGAACGGTAAGGAGCCAGGTAAGGGGAGTGCCTTAAGTAGGCTAGGGGTAGCAAACCAGCACCTCCCACAAATCCAGGCAAATTGCCTTAATATATGTATATATGTAACATCATACAAAGTGTATTTTAATATTAATAGAAGTACATATATTAGTATCAAAATACACTTAGAATGACGTTACATATTTATATAATGTGTGTGTGTGTGTGTGTGTGTATATGTATATATATATATATATATATATATATATATATATATATATATATATATATATATATATATATATATATATATATATATATATAGATAGATAGATAGATAGATACACATATAATATATATATATATATATATATATATATATACAATAATAAATAAAATATTGAAACTAAATTTTATATAAATTTATATATTCATATGTAATTTCATTCTAACTATTTTATTATATATATATATGTAACAAAATACACTTAGAATGACATTCTTTATATATCTATATATAAAATACAAATAACCGCATATATATATATAATTACATAAAAGATTACATTAGTATACATGTAGAATTTAAATACCTATAAATGCATATATATTAAAATTCTACGTGTATATTTAAGTTATCTTTTAACATAATTATGTGATTTGATTAATTAAAATTTGATTGACATGCCTGACAACACAGGGAGAAATTTAATTTGCAAGCACTATATTTGACCCTGTAACTCTCCAAGACACCATAAAACCTGTACATAGAGGGTACTGTTTTACTCGGGAGACTTCGCTGAACTCAAATATTAGTGTTTCAAACTGGTAAATTGTATTACAACGATGATATTTGAAGTAAAAGTGAAGTTTTTTTGCATTTTATACAAACAAACGGCACAAAACAAAAAAAGCAAAAAACTAATATTTGGCCAGTGTTTATGACTAAGTGGCTACTAAAAAAGACTAAACGTACCCCACTTTCAATACCTTGGGTTGTCTACTTTTTCAAATGGTATGCCATTATGGGGGTAATTCTCATTCCTGGGCTACCACACCGTCTCAAAGGTAACATTACTAATCTGGCAAATTTCAATGTGAAAATGGAATGTTCTATATTTGACCCTGTAACTTTCCAAAACACCATAAAACCTGTTAATGGGGGGTACTGTTGTACTCGTGAGACATCGCTGATTACAAATATGTGCATTTTTTGCAGTAAAACTTAACAGTATTATGAAATTTACAGCTAAAATGTCAGACGGAAATACACATTTTTTTATTTTTTTTATTTTTTTAAATCTTATTTTCTAACTTTTTTAAAATTTTATTCATAATAAATTATGTTCCACATATGAATAGTTAATGATAAATTAAAGCCCTGTTTCTCCTGAACAAAATGATATATAATAAGTGTGGGTGCACTTAAAGGACCACTCTAGGCACCCAGACCACTTCAGCTTAATGAAGTGGTCTGGGTGCCTGGTCCAGCTAGGGTTAACCCATTTTTTCATAAACATAGCAGTTTCAGAGAAACTGCTATGTTTATGAATGGGTTAAGCCTTCCCTATTCCCTCTAGTGGCTGTCTCATTGACAGCCACTAGAGGCGCTGCGTTTCTCACTGTGATTTTCACAGTGAGAGCACGCATCTATAGGAGCATTGTAAATACTTTCCTATGAATCTGAATGCGCGCTCTTGCCGCGCGCCATTCAGTGAAGGGGCGTAACGGAGGAGGAGAGGAGGCAGAGAGCTCCCCGCCCAGCGCTGGAAAAAGGTAAGTTTTAACCCCTTTCCCCTTTCCAGAGCCGGGCGGGGGCACCCTCAGGGCACTATAGTGCCAGGAAAACGAGTATGTTTTCCTGGCACTATAGTGGTCCTTTAATGTGACAGCGGTGAATTACGGTTGAACGGACATATAGCGCAAATTCCAGTTTTTGTTTACGTTTTGTTTTGATCAGAACGTACACTATTGACTCCGTCCTGAAGGGGTTAATTAGGGACTCTGTTGTGGATGCTGTTTCTATTTGAACCTAGTGGTTGATGAATAGTCTTTTAAGATGCATCATGTGCCCCCACATTGTTTTGATCATATAGTTGGGATTGTTTCCACATGGAGTTTTCTCTCAATGACTGTGACTTCCTGAACCTGTATTCCTGATCCTATAGTGTTAAAACAACCATCTAGCCAACCCAGGCAATGCTTTACCTCTCTAAATATAGTAAAATCTTACTTGTATTTAAGTCTGCAGCTGCTGCCCCTGACCTGCCTGCTTGCCTGACATCAGAAGTGATTCTCTGAACCAATCACAATGCTTTCCAATAGGATTGGCTGAGATCGGCAAGGAGGCAGATCAGGGGCAGAGCCAGGACATGTCAAACACAGCCCTGGCCCATCAGCATCTCTTCATAGAGATGGATTGAATCAATGCATCTCTATGAGGAAGGTTAAGTGTCTCCATGCAGAGGGTGGAGGCACTCAATGGCAGTGCTGCACACTGTGCAGCTCAGCCCTAGGATGCACCTATTACTTTAGCCATTTGAAGAGCTGCTAGTGGAGTTATCCCTAGGCTGTAATGTAAACACTGCATTTTCTCTGAAAAGACCGTGTTTACTGCAAAAAGCCTGAAGAGAATGTTTCTACTCACCAGAACAAATATATAGCTGTAGTTGTCCTGGTGACTATATTGTTGCTTTAATTGTAGGGATGCGAGTGTTAAGTTAATATCAAATTGACTGAAATGTAATTTAGAAAAAGAACAATGTATCTTATTTATACAGACTGATTTCTAAACACATTTATTGTGTTTTAAAGGACCATTATAGTCACCCAGACCACTTCAGCTCAATGACGTGGTCTGGGTGCCAGGTCCCTCAGGTTTTAACCCTTCACATGTAAACATAACAGTTTCAGAGAAACTGCTATGTTTACATTTGGGGTTTATCCAGCCTCTAGTGGCTGTTTTCCGGACAGCCGCTAGAGGCACATCTGTGATGCTGGAGGCGAATTTCCCCTCCATCGCGCAGAGCGTCCATCGGAAAGCATTGAGAAATGCTTTCCTATGGACACTTTGACTGCGCGCGCGGCACTTGCCGCGTATGCGCATTCGGCTCCAGTGACGTCGGACGGGGAGCTGACCCCTTCAGCGCCATGGGCGGGGGACCCTGAAGGTGGGCGCACCCTCAGGGCACCATAGTGTCAGGAAAACTGCTTTGTTTTCCTGACACTATAGTGACCCTTTAAATCCAAGATACTGTAAGTATTATTAGGGACTGACTTAGTATTGACCCAGCAGATCCTCTCTCCAACTCTCGTGAGCCTGGTATACCGGTCAGGGTCTTGCAAGAGTTGGAGAGAGGATCGCCAGGAAACAAAAGTTAGCGTGTGCTGGGTCCCAGCCGCACGGTCTACAATGTTAGTGCCACCCAGGGTGGACAGCTGAAGTGGTTCAATTGACAATACATATAATGCATTAAGGAAGAGAAGGCAGGACTCCACTTCTATTTACAGGATATACCTCCAGTGAAAACTTTTATGTTTTTTTTGTCATTCGTGGTATTTCTAATCACAGCTTGCAGAAGCTGCAGTTATTTGGGCATAAGAAACACCTGCCTTGCAGTTTAGGGTGTTAAGTCAGATAATAGCAAATGTATTAAAGGACCACTATAGGCACCCAGACCACTTCAGCTTAATGAAGTGGTCTGGGTGCCAGGTCCAGCTAGGTTTAACCCTTTTTTCTATAAACAAAATAGGGTTAATCCAGCCTTTAGCGGCTGTCTCATTGACAGCCGCTAGAGGCGCTTCCGTGCTTCTGACTGTGAATGCTTTCCTATGGACTGGCTGAATGCGCGTGCGGCTCCTGCCGCGCATGCGCATTCAGCCAAGGAGGAGCAGAGTCCCCCACCCGGCGCTGGAGAAAGAGGTAAGTTTTAACCCCTTCCACCCCCTAGAGATCGGCGGGAGGGGGAGCCTGAGGATGGGGGCACCCTCAGGGCACTATAGTGCCAGGAAAACAAGTATGTTTTTCTGGCACTATAGTGGTCCTTTAAGTAGTTGGTCTTTTCAACAAACATACAGCCTGTTTAACACACCCCCCCTCAGTAAACGGGAGGGAATTAATGAAAGATGAAAGAGCTGCTTTTAAACCTTATGAAAAAAATATCCTTTCATTGTAGAAGAAATGAGAGCAACCTGTTTTTACCAGCAGTCAGAGGGCATATCTGTATTAGCCGATAATCATGCTACTTAGACTTAGAGCAACATTCTGTTAATTACTTGTTTGTTTCAGTGCTAGAGGCTTGAGTAACCTATAACTTTGTAATATATTCAGTCTTCTGCATCAGAAGAGTTAAAGGCTTTCTATCTGTTGCCACAGTTTATATGGTCTTTTAGTATTGTATGGTACATGTAAGGCACTGGAGATTAGGAGACCTTGCAATTCCTGAAAGTATATAGAATTTGCCAAATCACTCTGAGTCGGGTAATGAGCTTGTGTGGGATTCAGATGGGTGTGGTACAGTAGCATTTTCTTAGCTAAAGCATCTTGTGTTTACTTGTTGACTGCTAATTTACTTTTAAGAAATTCTGTATATTGTGTCTACAGATAAACTACAGCATCCATTTAAGGGACACTGTTTGTGTAGAGATTACACCCTTCATTCTAGTTAAAACAATTCAGACCAGCAATGCTCTGATAGGCTGAAAGCAGTCAGCTGTTTATCTTTGCCAGTCTCCGCCACCCATTGCTGCACAGGTGAATGCAACCTCATTAGTGTCTTCCATATAGTTATGTAATATTTTTACATAATTAAGTCATTTTATTAATTAAAATTTCCAAGACACCATAAAACATGTACATGGGGGGTACTGTTTTACTTGGGAGACTTCGCTTAACACAAATATTAGTGTTTCAAAACAGTAAAATGTATTACAACAATGATATCCTCAGTGAAAGTGATGTTTTTTGCGTTTTTCACACACAAACAAATATTAACACTAACTTTGGCCAGTGTTTCTGACTAAGTGAATACTAAAAAAGACTGGACATACCCCATTTGCAATACCTTGGGTTGTCTACTTTTGCAAATGGTATGCCATCATGGGGGTAATTCTCATTCCTGGTCTACCATACGATCTCAAAGGCAACGTAACCAATATGGCGAATTTCAATGTGAAAAAACAGAAAAATATAACATGCTATATTTCACCTTGTAACTTCCCAAAACATTATAAAACCTGTACATAGGGGGTACTGTTTTACATGTGAGACATCGCCGAATACAAATGTGTGTTTTATTGCAGTAAAAGCAAACCGTATTATAATATTCACAGTTAAAATGTCATGCAGATCTTAAAATTTTTTTCTTTTTATATTTTATTCATATTAAATTATGTTTCATAGCTAAATATCTGATGTTAAATGAAAGCCCTATTTCTCCTGAATAACATGATATATAAGTGTGGGTGTAGGTGACTTACAGCTGAACAAGACCTATAGGGCAAATTCCATGTTTTGTTTGTTTTATTTTGATCAAACCGTGTACATTTGGTCAGTCCTTAAGGGGTGAAAAACTGTCACAGTATTATTATTATTGTTATTGGCATTTATATAGCGCCAACAAATTCCATAGTGCTTTACAATATTATCCAGTTGTTTGTTGGCCCTTAACTTTAGCAACTTTAGCTTGAGTAGAGTTGAACGATTTAGAGCAGATGCTTTCTAGTGATGGGCAGCTTTAAGACGTGTTTTTTGTGGACTGTGTTTCCAAAAGAAAAGAAAACAAATGTAATATGAGGATTACGCAAAGCCTGTCAGCAGCTCAGTAGAGTAAACAAAGGCGTGGAAGTGAAAGTGATGCTCTGGAAAATGTCTTAGAGCTCCCCCTTGCTGACGAAAGAGCTACTTGGTTACAGTCTGGTATTTTAAATGATTGTGAAGAGACTGTCAGAGGCACAAAACTGCTCTTATTACTTATGCTGCACTGACTTCATCGTCGAACTGTTCAATTACAATGTTTTTTTTGTCATTGTTTTTTTGAAGCTGAGAGTTAGTACAGGATAAATATAAGAGTCATAACATACATATTGACTTGTATATTGACTCTGCTGGAGCAAAAACAATGACAATATAAAGAGCTAATTATGATACATGTTAAGGTGAACATAAAAAAATGATCTGGAGGACTGTAAAAAAAGTTACAGTCTAGAGACAGGATGTGCAAATTTTAAACTGTACGCAGTTGTAAGACTAAAACTCCCATGATTATTTAAGTGGTTAAAGTAGTGCTGCAACAGTGGAGTGGCTACCATTTTCCCATCTCTGAAATAGAGTAATGAGTAAATGATCACCATAACAATAGACTATTGAGATTCTTGCTGTAAAGTAATATTATTGAAGTGTTTACAGGGTGGGACAATCTGCAGAGGGAAGTAGAAACATATTTTCGTGGCCCATGTGTCTGAGGTGCACTGTGAGTGAGTTTAGGTCGTTTTTTTTGTGGTTCCGGCTTGTGTGCTAGATGCACAGAATATTTTGATGCTTGTAAATAAGTTGCAATGCATAGATTGAAATTTATTATAAAGCATCACCAAAGGATCAGTTTGAAAAACACAAGACTCAGTGCTGTTCAGTAGGGGAAACTGTTTGTTGCACTATTGTTATCCTGTATTAGGAATTTACATGTTTTAATGATAGTTTTGCATTTTGTCATATTTCATTACATAAATTATTTTACTTAGCTGAGTTTGTCTTATGTTTTGTGTTTATATTGTGTGTGTGTGTGTGTGTGTGTGTGTGTACATATATATGTAATTTATTTTAAAAGGCAGATTAATTTAAACACTGTACTACACGAACAGTGACTTCTTCTGTGTCCCATTCAGCATTTGGACCTTGCAGAGTCCTTTGTCAAGATCTCATCTTGAGAAATGACCCTGTGAAGACTGAAATGTTGATGCTACATGTAACATGGGTGATGGAATAAAGTCCTATAACATATAGCAAAAAAGATCCATAATTGCCCCTATGTATTCTGTTTTGGCATATATTTTGCTAATTCGGATTGCACCTGGGCAATCACAATTAGCAAGAGGGATAGGTAATGTGTTTAAAGGGTTAAAGCAAGGCATAAATGTTGGTTTGAAACTATCCTTTTCAAAGTCGCAATTGTGCAAGAAATGTCATTTAAACTTGGAGCTGTTGAATATCATAAATTCTTATGTGGTTTAGAAGGACAAAAACAGACGAGAACACCAGTGTTTTCCTTCACCCACCTTCTTTTGTCTCTCTCTCTGGCTCTGGATCCTCCCAGCCTGTGAGAGACGGCTGCTCACTATTGGCCACTTGTGTTCCAGGAGGAGTTAGTGAGATTGTTTGTCTTGCAGTGTGTGACATCACTCTATTTGTCTCATTGTTGGAAGCTTTAAAGCTCAGTTGGGGATATGCAGTCGCAGGAGGCATGCAGTGGATTGTGTGCTTTAGCAAACATTAAATAGAAACATTTTCTCATACATTTTTGAACTGCTTCTCCTTGCACTTTTTTTCTAAAACGAAGGGATCTTGTTACATTTCTTTTTCACAGAAGCCTTAAACGGGTAAGCTGCAAAGGACACTGTGCTTTCTCTAATGTGCAGTAACGATGAGCCCAGCATTCGGAGCCATGGAAGTGGAGCACTACGCAAAGGGAGTTCTGCTCGAACCTTTTTTACACCAGGTCGGAGGGCACTCCTGTGTCCTTAGGTTTAATGACAAAACCATCTGTAAGCCCCTTATTCAAAGGGAGCATCTGTTTTATGAAACACTCCCTTCCGAGATAAGGAAATTTACACCTCAGTATAAAGGTACGTGTGTATTATTTTGCAATTGAGTGCTTTTTATTTTTATATTTGCTAATTATTCTGGTATTACCTGTTCTTCCTAAAACTCTTCCCTATAGAAGTGGTTTTGGATTTCTTGTTTTTCATGTATTTCGATGTTGTCAGGGACAGGCTGTGAGGCGTGTTTTGGAGATGCTGACTAAAAAGCATTAGAGTTTAGAAAAAAATTGCTTTCGGCACTAAGTCGCCCGTAGGCACATGTAGGTAAGTGCACCAACTTCAGCCCAGCTTTTTAAAACATTAATGGTCTTAATAGCCTTTTGTAACTTTTTCCCTTCTACTTTTCTCTCATACCTTTTTGCATTTCTGTCCAGAGAGTTGGTTTAAACACCAACAGATTTCAGTTTTCATTTTCTTGTCTATTTGTCTTGAATATTAAAAATACAAAAACCTGTATGATTATTGAAAAGGATTGATCACAGTAGTGTGATGCCCTTAATCTTGAATCTATCCTATATTTTCCTAGTTGTCTTTTATTTCTAAGGAAATGAAACTACAAGCATGTTTAAGTTGGGCTGAAAGTGAATCATCTCAAGTGTGCTAGGGGAATCCCAGAATTGGTAGTTGATTCTTTTTTTTTTTTAAATGACTTTGTGTAATACAATCTAACAGTGATATTCATTGATTAAGAATCTTTTCAAGATATTGTTCTGTCTTCTAATAGTCTCAGAAAATATCATTCTAATCTCTGACATGTTTCTATATTTACAAGTGTTTGTTTTATTTTAAGAAAAGGGTAGAATGTTTACATATGTCTGATTTGTTTTGGGTTTTTTAAGGTTTGCATATTGCAAATTTTTGGTAAGGATTTGCAAATTGTTACAATGAATATATTAAATAATTTAAAACCTGCTTTTGTGATCTTTTGAATCTAAACATTAGTTGTGTTGTTATTATTTATGCTGCTTATTTTATTTTTAATGTTGGGATGGTGGGTGGCCAGGGAGCTTTGGTATATGTACATTGATCTCACACTGGGGTAAAACGATGAGGCTGTTTGCTGGCTGACTTGTCCCCATTATTCTTGTAGCCCTCCCTACTTTTTCTGTGCTTTAAAGCAGGTAATGTCAGAGCTTTTCCGCACTCCCTTACCAGCTACTGTAAGTCACAGGTCCGTGTTCAGCTCAGAAGGGCAATTTTCTACCAGAGGGATGTGAGCTTCAAGAAATCCTAGAAAAGAGGGAGATTAAGGACTTTAAAGACAATGTTACGGCAGAGACCGATAACATCTGAAACCTTTTCAGATATCTCAAAGACTGAAAAGAAAAAAACAAACCAAAAACAGTTTATCAAAGACTGATACGTACAGAAGAGGTGCATTTTTTAAGGCTATTTACATAGTATTGTAAGAACATGACGTTTGGCTTTGTTTTATGTGTTTTAACTCTCACTTTGCAACTTTATTGCAAATAAAACAAGTATTTTACCCTAGTAGTATAAAATTAACAAAACCTTCATGATTTTCAGGAGTTGCTTTTTAGGCAATGTTTGTTATTTGATGTGTGTCCCCTGCTCCATCTTTCCTCCTTTTTTTTCTCTCTCCTCCTCCCTCTCCATGTTTTTGTTTTGTATTTATTTTAGTTTTTGCTATGCACCTTTCAAACAGATCCCTTGAAACATTCACAGTTTTGTGATAAACTTTAAATGCTTTTTTTTTTTTTTTTTTTGCTTTGCAATGCTTTACAATTGAAACCCTTTACTGGTGTTTCACTGCAAGATGTAAATAAGAAATGTTTTACATCTTTTATTTCTTAAGTACAATCAATAAAGATATTTATTTGGTTTCAATAAATATTTTAAAGAATTGAAATTGTCTCCTGTTATTATTTTGTCAATGTTGTGTTGTATTTCAAAAAACAAAAATATATATTTTTTTAAAAAGCACGTTTTAAATAAAGTGTCCCTAAACCTTTTTGTGCTAATACGCTGTGTTCCTGTGTCAGGTGTTTCTGTGTTTAGTTGTTTTGGCATTGTTAGGTTGGCAGATCATATTTGACCTGTGGCAGAATTTGTACTAAGGATTGGGTAAGAAAGAAAACAAACACACACTGTTCTGATGTAACCCTGTGTTACACTTAATCTAACACACCACTTTTTTATTTTTAAATGCCTCTATTCTCTACCCTCCCCAGGTGTGGTGTCCGTGAGTTTCGAGGAGGACGAAGATGGGAATCTGTGTCTAATCGCCTATCCCTTAAATGGGGACCAAGACAACCTGGAAAATTTAGATTATTCGGAATGCAGTGAGCCTAAAGGTAAACTGCTACGGTGGTCGAATAAAAAGGCTCTTATGTTGGAAAATGATAACATTACCAAGGAGAGAGTCCGGCAGCACAGAAAGGAAGAGAAAATGAAAAGGTGAGCTTCTTTGATCATAAAAAGTTAGCCTGTTAGTGTTTTCTGCAAGACCATTTCATATAATCCTTCTCCAGTGTGAACTTCTAGCAAAGCTATCGATTGTGCATCATGTTTACCCCCAGCTCCACACCCTTTCATCAAGATAGTTGTTATGGCATATTTTTAGAAGGTATTGCTTTGTTTTAGAAGATGTGCCTTGTTGCTGAAAAAAACAATATACAGTGTTCATGATTAATGTCAGTTTTAATAACCCACATTTGTAACTATGCCATTCCACATTATGAGGTTTATACATTAAACTCCAAATTGTAGCAAATTTAAAAATAAAACAAATTACAAGATTATGGCTAAAATAAATACAGCGGAATTGGAGAATTTCTCCAAAACCGGGGTTTATGCTTAATTGTGCCATTCACATTTCAGCCAGTTAAAGTTTGGACTTAGTGGCTAAACCTCAGCATTTTGCCATTTTTACAGCATAAATGTTTGGCCGTGCCAAACAATATCAAAAAGCATATAAAGTAAAAAGAAAAAAATGCATATAGATCATGTGAGAGAATACATCGCAGTAAATATTAAATTTTCAGTGTAGTGGTAAAATATCCAAATAATGCTTCTGTAATAGAAACATTGATGTCAATGGGAACTCCATAAAATGCACAAACACTGCATATAGTAAAAACTCTTTCCACACAATACCAGAGCCATAAAATATCCCTTCACCCATACATAGTGGGTGGAATAATTATGCTATGTCTGCATCCACCTGTATGTAAATAAAATTCTGGTTTGAAGGCTTTCAAAACCACTCAGTTTCCCTCTTGACATTAATTCTGAATTCCTGCACTTTTAGAGTAAATGGTTGTTAATTGATATGCTTAAATAATATTAATATATACATACAATGTGGAGTATCTTTCTATTGAAGTTGAAATAGTTCCTGGACCAATATATTCTAGGAATAAAATATAAACAGTCAAAAAATAGTGCAATATAGCCAATGTAAATAGTAAAGTGCTATGGTAAATGAAAAGACACTCACAAACGCAGAGCCATGGAAATCGGCTCAGATTTCCAGCTTTGTGGGATGTAGAGGTACCCACTCCCTTCTTTATGCTGATTGAGGATCACAAGCAAATTGATGTCCTCACAAAGGTAAGTATAGGTGTAAAGTGCTTTTTTGTAAAGTGCACATTGTAATTAAAATGTAAAAAATAGAATGAAATAAAATCAAGACCGTACAATTTTGAAGGCAAGTCCTTGGTATAAAGTCCTTTTAAGTGCAAGACGCGTTTCACCTCAGAGGCTTCCTCAGTTGCTGGCAGCAGTTTGCGTTACAACTGGTTACTAGGGCTCTATTTTAAATGCATTTCCCCAAACACACTTCCTCGAACAGCAGAAGTGTTGCTAATCGTGGCATTTTGGGTGCAGAATAGCAGCAATTTTGTGGATCAAAATATATTAAAAAGTGTGAACTGAAACGAGACTGCGTGAAAAGTAGAAACTGGCAAGCAGGGGATTGTTGAAAGTGTTTGTGTGTGTGTGTTTGTGTGTGTGTGTGTGTGTATATATTGATATATTTAAAACAAAATTTTAGTTATTTAAAAATGCACACGTGTATGTGTGTATTTAAATAATTGATAAAATTAAAATTTACTTCCATCTACTGGCATTTCTTGCATTTTTGTAAAATCTCAGGCTTTGCAGGTTCTGCATTGAGCTTTTGATGAACTCTCTCAGCCAACTTAACCCATGAGCTAAACAAATTTTGTTTTGTCTTTTGGTACATTTGAATTGAAAGAATATTACAATTGATATTAATACACGTGTCTTGTGGTAGTTAATTCTTTTTAATGCTCAGCAAGGTAGTTTAAAAAATGGTAAACAATGTGTCTGTTGTAGTCATCCCATTTTCTGTTTATTTTCAGTCACAAATTGGAGGAGGAGTTTGAATGGTTAAAGAAATCTGAAGTCCTATATTACAGTGTGGAAAAAAAAGGGAATGTTGGTTCACAATTCAAGCACAACCCTTGGAGTATGAAATGTCACCAGCAGCAGCTGCAGCGTATGAAGGAAAATGCCAAACACCGAAACCAATATAGTATCCTTTCATTAAAACATTGAAGTACAGACATGTTGTTTAGCACAATGTAACAATTCAATTTCTCTGCATACTGTTGGACTCCAGCTCACATTGTGCTGAGTTAGCAAATCCGCCTATTCACTAAACCGCAAGCTGTGACTTGAGAACCAACTTGCTATACTTTAACTCTGCTGAATTTGTTATTTTTCCAGTTCAGCTATTTCGGCTTAAATTTTGTCTGTTCTCAAGTCAGCAGAGTTTGCAGTTTGTGTTTTATTTATTTTATTCTTCCCCTACATCACACCTACCCATCCCTAAAAAAATACACAGTGCACACCCTGCCATACATTTCCTAAGGGTGAACATAGTTTCTCACACAGTTGGGTATAATACTTATTATAAAGACTATGTCGGAGTGTGAAATATTATCCTTACATATTCAGTCTATTTACATCTCCGTGTTGCATGTACCTGGCACTTTCTCTATGTGTATTTGTATCTAGAAATATGCAGTGACCTTTCTTTGAGTGTCACACCCCTGTGGTCTTACTACAGCTTTGCATGTGCGTGCTTGTCACATGTCCTAGTCTAACACAAGATCAGTGCAATCTTTACAACATGAGGCAATTCTTAATGTCCCTTCATTAACACGTATCACCTGGATGCCCGATCCTTTTACCTATAGTCTTCTACATGACGTAGTTGCTGGCTGGTCACATATTTGTATTAATGTACTACTCTGATGTAATGTGAACTTTAAATATCACAGCTTTTTTTATTAAACTGTGCATTCAACTTGTTAAACTGCTAATTATATGTAGAACTCTATTGAGGCTTAAATTTGGTGTAGTGCTGTTTGTGTACCTGCAGCTTTCTGATGTTAATGCATCAAACAGGATAAAAATTAATTGTAATATTTGAGTAAGCTATTAATTACTGCCATCTTCCAAAACACATACAAATATAGGGTCTATTTACTAAATACAGAATGATGGACAGTGGACATACGCATTGCAAATGTTAGGCAAGGAAACTTGCAATTCTCATGTCAGTTTTTCATATTCCCGTTAAGTTAATATATTGTTTGTCATCTGTGGCATCATAAGTTAAACATTTTGCACATGCTAATTTCTAGACTGAATGTCTGCAGTTTTTCCTTGTTTTATTGGTCAAATGCTTTCCCTATATAATATGATCCTGGACATTTTACTGTTAATGGTGGGCAAGCTAATCTGTGTGATGATGAGGTTTCTCCGGTTTATTGACCCTTTACACTTCATGTTCTACATGTACCAAGCAGAGTTCCCTTCCTATAGCAAAGGTGACACAAATGTGTTTTTAATCTGCTTATCATATCTTAAGAAGTCTGATGATGAGACATGTACTGATAGTGAAAGCCGATTAATTTTAAATTCCCTGAGTCATTTCCAATGTTCATCTTGTTCATTTGAAAAAAAAGTGGATGTAGATAAACTCCTGCCTGAAACTTATCTCCGTAAAACCACTTTGTGAAATATGAAAAGGTTATTTGCCAGGCTTTGTATGTCTAACATTCTTTTCTGACAAAAAAAATTGAAAATGGACATTCCAATTATTTAAAACTGATATTTAAAATGTATTAACAGTTTCCACTCAATAATGTAATACATCAAATGCTTATGCACATCACATACATTTTAGAACTACCACACTATAGCAGAATAAAACACTGACGAGAACTTCATTAGCAAGTATTTAACGCACATGCACCCAGCTTAAAACATTTTAGGTTGTGCAGACAGGATGATTTCACATGTTGCGTGGGAGAACACATCCTGTGTGTTTTGAAAGTGGTCACATTCTGATAGTACTCAACAAGAAATCCATCCAAACTGAAATAGAATTTTGGGTGGGGAAATAAATAAATTGGATTCCTTAACCAATCAGAATTCATACTTTTGGAAAACCTCACCTGCCGATACCAAGCACCGTGTGTCCTGGATCTGAAGATGGGAACTCGGCAGCATGGAGATGATGCAACAGAGGAGAAAAAAGCTAACCAGATACGCAAGTGTCAGCAGAGCACATCAGCAGTTATTGGGGTCCGGGTGTGTGGTATGCAGGTGAGTTTCTGATACCAGAAAAGCAAGTGTCTTGTTGCCAGAGATTCTGTTAGAGAGGTATTACTTTCTGTGTATAGTGCAGATATCACCCTCATTAGCCAGCATAATACATAATTAAAGGACCAAAATTTTACATTTTCATATGTCTTTTAAGAAGTGTTCGTTAATATAGCAACATTTAAAAAGACACAGCAATTTTTTTGCTTATTTCTGTGTGTTTGGCAGGGCTTCCTCCAGCGGGGGAAGGGGGATGCTTAATGTTAGAAGTAAAAGTAGAGATATTGAGCACAGCATTATGATTGATACTAGAATATCAGATTTTCTGTTTAACTTTGGCCCATAGCACTTATTGTCTTTGGCCAGGATTACTCTTTAATGTCTAGAGATTGACTGAGAAAAGTGAGTTGAACTTCATGCCAAAGGCTAGTTTATTGCTAAAGATTAATTAAAATAGTCTGTTGAGCAGGGTCCTCTTCAACCTATTGTTCCTGTAAGTTTTCTTGTAATTGTCCTATTTATTGTTACATCCCCCCTCTCAAAATATTGTAAAGCGCTACGGAATCTGTTGGCGCTATATAAATGGCAATAATAATAATAATAATAATAAAATGTGGGATATGAACACCATTGAAATAAGGACACCCAACCTGGATTGTCTAAAATTCTTATTGTAAAATGGGCCAGTCTTCAGTTAATTGATTTATTGTTTATCATCAACCGATGAGGGTTTTTGTTTTTGTTTTTTTTGTTTTTTGTTTTAAATCTGGCAACATAAAAACTTTGGTCCTAGCGCTGCTAATTTATAGTAGACTGTTTCATAATAAATTAAGCTCCCATGTTCGGCTGTATAGAGGACATTTATTGGCTGACCATTTATTCTAAGAGCTGTAGTTGGTTATTGCCTTTATAGAGATGTAGATTTTGCTATGGTGACCTTTCCTTAAAGGAATACAAATGTATTCCTGACACTGCAGTGTTAAACTAACCATTTAGGTCCCCTGACCCACTCTAGATTGCAGTAAAAAAGTGTTTAAACTCACTTTTTTGCCTTGCCGATCTCTCCACAGCTGTCTCCACCTCTATGGCTGAAATCCTCAATCTTGATAATCTCTTCCATTCCAATGCTTACTCATAGAAAAGCATTGGCAGACTATTGAGCGTGCGCAGCAAAGTGATGCGCTGCGCCAACCAACATCTCTTCATAGACATGCATTGAATCAATGCAAATTTGTATTTATAATGATGTAGTGTTCCTTTAATGCACTATTGATGCCCCAAAACTGTCCCCTCATCTGTATTTACATCCGATAAGCTGATTCTTTCTGCATCCCTCTTTCTGTGTCACCACTCAGTTAACAAAGAAATAAACGCTATAGGCAACCAGACCACTTCATCTCAATCATCAATGAAAGTGTCTGGATGCAGTGGCCCAGTAATTTAACCCTGCAATAATAAACACTGCAGTTTTATATAAACTGATGTTTTACTGTAAATGTACAGTGCAAAGATAGCTGAACCAGGAATTTCCAATTTAGATGTTTTATAATTCCTTGTTTGGTTATTTGAGACGTAATTAGTTTTTCTCTTTGTTGAATTTTAGGTCTACCAGACAGGTACCGGGCAGCTTATGTTTATGAACAAATACCATGGCAGGAAACTTTCAGTTCAGGGTTTTAAAGAAGCACTTTACCAGTTCTTTCATAATGGCAAATATTTGCGCCGGGAACTATTTGAACCTGTAATAAAAAAACTGACAGACCTTAAACTGGTTTTAGAAAAACAAGAATCCTACCGATTCTATTCCAGTTCACTTCTTATTATTTATGATGGGAAAGAATTACCGGAGGTTCACATGGACTCGGACCCAGAAGATTTAGATGATCTATCAGAGGAATCATCCGATGAATCAGCTGGAGCATACGCATATAAACCCTCACCTAATAAGACCACCGCTAGCACTGTTGACATTAGAATGATTGACTTTGCACATACAACCTGCAAATTTTACGGGGAAGATAGCATTGTACATGAAGGCCTGGACACTGGCTACATTTTTGGACTTCAAAATTTAATAGCAATTATTAAAGAAATAAGAGATGAAAGCAGCGAATAAAGGGTATAATGATTGCATCACATGAAGCACTATACAGACTGTTTATATTCCAGTATGATGACCACTTTGTGGGCATAAAAATCATTACAGGATCCGAGAAGGCCTAGCCCCATCGGAGAGACTTGTTCTAAAAGAGGGCATTTTCTTGCAGCTGTGCTGGAAGGAGCACTGATTAATAATGTTATTTATTTGAAATATTTCTAAAACATTCCATATTTGATGATTCAAATACCTCTGTTACACCTGTGTGTTTGTGTTCCAATAAAATTCCTTATTTTTTTCATTTTATTTTATTTTTGTTCTAGTGGTGCGACCTAGCATCCGTGGAAACTGAATAAGCTAATTTCCACATAATACTGTCTTTTGCTAAAAGGTTCTTTTTTTCCCCCCTTCAAACAACAATGTTTTTGCACATTGTCAAGGATATAAAAACTAAATAATAGTAAAAAGTACAGAAAAATTAGCATTCATATGTTACGTTCTACCGGACAGCTGTTTTATGTTGGATTGTAAATCTGTTTTAATTCAGTATAAATTTCCTTTTTCTTTATTGGGCAAAGTCCCCGGTTACAAGAGCAGTTGAACATTATAATAATGGATGATATATGATTTCATGAAAATGTGCCTTCTATCAGCTAGAAATCATAAAAGCTAAATGCTAGTTGGATTATCCATTAAAACAAATAGTGGTTTAAACTGGTTGTTCAATTCTTACGAACTGTGGCTCATCTGATTTGCACATTTTGTTTCTCTTAAGATATCATTGCAAACCAAATACATCTATTTTGTGATACAATGCGATATGGGAAAATTGAAAAAATAAGCAAAAACCTAATTTGTTACACTATTTAAGGGATATCTTAGTAAACGTCTGACTCGGCTAGAGTACAAAAATGTGAATACAGGCAGTCCTCGACTCATTTGTGCTCCTATTGTAGCCCAATTATTGAGTTAGATCATGGAAGATTCAGACTTCCATCATTCCGTCTTCTTCCTAATTCGTTCTGTGAACGATGTAATAACGTCATTGATCCTTAAATATTCATATTTATTTGATAAAGTGAGAATTGCAGAAATTTTACATATAAATCACAAGTTGTACTTCAGCTTGACTATATTTGTCTAAAATTAATTGTCGATTATATGTACTCTGCTTAGGATAATTTTCTAAAATAATCTGTTGGATATCAGCCACTTCTTCAAAAACTTTTCTTAAGTCAACCCAGTTTGAGGACTGCCTGCATGCATGCATGCTTTTCAGGAGGAACAGTTTTCAATTATTTTTTTTTGGGTTGGTTTACTCTGACTAATCTGTTCAAGGGTTTGATGCTGTATTTCAGGTCTTTTGCTGCAGATGGCCAGTTAACCCCTTAATGACCATTAATGGAATATTTCCATCATAAAAATGTAGGGGTGTATTCACTAATAAGCGAGCTGACAGGGTTGGGAGGGGGAGAATGTTAACTAGTTATTCATCTTTAAAGATCCTATGTCAAAATGGAATGTCCTCATTTAGGGACACCAATATTACATAGAGCTGCCGATACTAAATAAAGCAGGTTTTCCATGCTGACATCTTGTTTTGGAGGGCCAAATTGTGATGACAGCATGAAATGTCATAGATCCTTAAGGAGTTAACGAAGGCCCTCTCTCACTCTTTTGTAGAAAAGGCTGTGTTTATACAAATGCCAGATATATTCTAGATGTTTATATTGCACACCTGGGCTTCGTAATAGATGTTTAGCAGCAATATCCAGGAGTGCATTTCTCACCATCGAAATAACTGGAATTGCCGTAACTATTTAAATCACAAATGCCATAAATGTACACCCTTAAGTTCGCAATCGATTTCTGCAACCCATCCTTGCATCCGGTTTATGAACAGTGGATAACTTTTGTGTTTAATACAGTAGTAAATAAAAACTCTTCAATTAAATATAATGGTTTGCTAAATGCTGTATTTTTTATTTTTTTTCTCCTTTTTTTTTTATTTTGTGCTGTAAAAATGAGTGACGAAAATTCTAATATCGACTTTGTGTAGCTTTATTCAGAACTGGCCAAATCGCCAAGAGCCAGGTAGCCATGGCAAGTAATATTTTACTACTGGCACATAACTTATTGGTCTATTTTATACTGATCTTTTTGCTCCTCTGACGCTTAAATGTTATACAAATGGGTACAAGATTTGCCTTATGGGATTAAAATTACTCACCTTTATCAATTTTTATAAGCTGCCTGTGGAAATAAATCAGAATTGGCCATGTCAGTACTGATTTAATTTTAAAACTTTGCTCTAAACATAGCGATAGTATAGCGATTCTGTGATAATTTAGTGTTTGTTTTGCTCAAATACATAGAAATGCTCATGCTAGGTTGATTTAGCTTTAATTTGTCATTATCCATATTATTGCTGCTCTTTAATGTGAAGAGGGCCAAGTTCCATGCAGGCCTGTAATCTAAGAAGTGGTTGGAAGTGATATATGCAGTAGGCCTTAAAAAGTAATCTGCTTGTTGCATGTGGGGAGGGACTGATCCATCATAGAGGGGATAAAACTAGTTGTGCCTTGGGAAGTAGAAGAAATCTGACCAGTGTCCCCTCCTTTGAAATGTGTCTAGCAGATTTATTGGAGGATGGATATTTTGGTAAGGTTCTCTGCATAGGTAGGTTTGAAGCTAAATAGGTGATTATAAAATTAGATTTTGTAGGTGTGTACTGGGGGAATTACCCAATAAACTGCTACCTGTAGTTAGTAGCACACATTATTGAATTTATATTTCATCTGACTGATCAACCCTTCTTTATGTCTGAGGAATTGGGAGGATAGAACCGTGTCTGCATAGTAATGCACTCTGCACTTAAGCAATGTTCCTGCAACCTCACATACCTGAGGATTAGCTAGTTATATTTGAAACCAAGCATTGGTTACCGTCTGAAATGTATGTCAAACTGGACTCTCTAGCACTGAAAATAGGAGATTCTGTTTTCAATAGCAACATATTTGCAAAAGTACCTCACTAAAGTGCTGTGTGCACAATTTATATTATTTTAACCCTTTAAAGGAGCACTATAAGGTCAGGAACACAAACATGCATTCCTGACCCTACAGGGTTAAAACCAGCATCTAGCCACCATGGTCCCTTCATGCCTCCCGAAATATAGTAAAATCTTACTTGTATTCAAGTCTGCAGCTGCATGCTTTGTCCCTGTTTCCTTTTGACCTGCCTGCTGACATCAGCAGAAGTGGTAGCCTGATCCAATCACAATGCTTCCCCATAGGATTGGCTGAGACTGACAAAGAGCAAGATCAGGGGCAGAGCCAACACAATTCAAACTCAGCCGTGGTCAATCAGTATCTGCTCATAGAGATTAATTGAATCCATGAATCTCTATGAGGAAAGTTCAGTGTCTGCATGCAGAGGGAGGAGATACTGAGTGTTTGGATGCATTTTAAGCAGCCATGACCCAGGAAGAATCTCTAGCAGCCATCTGAGGAGTGGCCAGTGCAGTTATCACTAGGCTATAATGTAAACACTGCATTTTCTCTGAAAAGACCGTGTTTACAGCAAAAAGCATGAAGGGAATGATTCTACTCACCAGAACAAATTCAATAAGCTGTAGTTGTTCTGGTGACTATAGTGTCCCTTTAAAACTTTTAGTTACATCATAAATATCTGGATTTACCTTATGGTCACACGATGCCTGGGTACGCCGTTCTTATTTTCTCTAAATCATTAGTGCTCTGGTATATGTCATTGTACCTAATCAATGGTAATCTCACGGAGTGAGTACAAAATAGCCTGAAAAAGGGATAGTATCTAGATAAAGTCTCCTTGTGGCTCTTGCACTGTTGCAGCAACCCTAAAGTAGTCTTAACAAATAATAAGTAAAATATAACTTTTAATTAAATTCATTAAAATTCTATAGGTGAAAAAAGGAATACTAAAAAATGCAGAGGGGAACGAAAAAGGAGGGGTTTGATAGGGGACTATGCTTTAGCCACGATATTAACTTTCCCCGGCATTACCACCCTGCTTCGTGATTTTATTCTATATAGATAGGAAGCCGCTCTGCTAGTTCGGCTATTATTCTCACTGCTTAGGGGAAGGAGTTTTTGCAGCCACAGTGGCACAGGGTGATGGGAGTTGGGGGCTACATTATTGGTAAATTGACATTTATTCCCCCTAGTCTCTCTATACTTGTATTCATGAGCTATAGGTGTTACCACCCGATAAGGGGAACACCGGTTAGCAATCATTTTCTCCTTTTTCGTTCCCCTCTGCGTTTTTTAGTATTCCTTTTTTCACCTATAGAATTTTAATGAATTTAATTAAGTTATATTTTACTTATTATTTGTTAAGACTACTTTAGGGTTGCTGCAACAGTGCAAAAGCCACAAAGAGACTTTATCTAGATACTCTCCATTTTTCAGGCTATTTTGTACTTTTTTCTTTTCTTTAATATTAGGACCTCATCCCACTTTTTCTTCAAGAGCCCAAAATGGTTATAAAGGAATGTTTTCTGCAAACACAAATTACTCTGAGTTTGTAATCACATATTTGGGGGTAATTTGGCAATATTCATGTCAATTTTACAACATATTTCAGGATATTCTTGAACAGTGTAATAAATGCATTGAAGCTGGTATACAGTTCCACAGAATGTGTTGGCACTAATGTAATGGGATCCCTTCTTAAAAGAGGTTATAGTCTGCTCAAAAGTAAAGTATGCCTGGAATGACTACCATATGAGCAATTGAAAGTGTTGAACATCTGGCAGAACCTCAGGGTGGTTACTAAAAGTGAATCCAGCATGTTATGTTAAACCCTTCCCATAGTAAATAACAAGCACCCATCCCAGTGTCCCGTGCTGTCTGGTTAAATTGTCAACCAAGGGTACATGATGTCCAAGATATGCTCCAATGTGTATCGGAGCATTTTAAGAACACTTCATTTAACAAGGAAAGTGTTTCAGGTTTCACGGTACCATGGCAGACATCCAATGATATATGTTTTGACTGATTTGAAGATGTAACATCGCCAGCAGTAGCTGAACACTGTAAAATCCATTCACAATAACCCCTTTCACAACAAAAATATATTATAGAAAGCAATTGTTTGTCCATTCCAACTTTTAATAAATTACAGCTACAGTAAATGTGGGAATTGAGTTACTAACAGGGAGAGACTTACTGAAGTGAGAATTCAGAGTGAATTTCAAATTTAACTAGAATAAAGACATTTTCCACTTTGACTTTAAAGGGCACGTGTCATAGTACTTTACAAACTGTATTTCCTCTCATTCAATGTGCTAGCAAAATCACTAGCCAATGTATAGATTTTGTGCAATTTCATAATAAAAATCATGGTTAATGCCCAGAGATGTAATTACATTGCTGAATCTATTGATAAAGTAAGTATGCTCAAAACACGAAGAAGGCACGTAAAAGGTAGGTGAGAAAAACTTAGATTTGGTCACGACACAGAACCAGAAACAGGAATACACAATAATTTAAAAAAATCATTAACAGGTTCACTTTAAATTTGAAATTCACTTTGAATTCTCACATTAGTGAATAACCTTGTTAAATTGGACTAGTAGATTACGAAAATAACATGGATATTATGGAAACTAAACAATACTGGGATGTCTGCAGTAGGTTGCTTCTTCACTACTAAATCAAGGCTTCTTAATCTGCTCCAATTCCTTATTTAAAACTTTTTCATGCAATATTGCACAACTGTGGTATTAATATAACTTTGTTTTACACAAGATTTGTAATTTATTATTGCTATTTTGAGCACATATACCTCTTCACTTTAACTTTTTTAAAAGACCATATGTATTTTTAGTTTTACCCAGTCATTTTAAACACGATGTGCAGCTGTCCTGGCAAGTAAAGGGCTACCTTGCCTCATATAAGAAATCTATTCCTGCTATCTTCTATTGACGTATATAAAAAGGGATGAGGGGAGGTGAGAATGTTTGGACAGCCAAATATGTTGCCCTTGGTATCCATCGTTAATCTTGGCACAATCTTGATGGCAATACTTCAAAACGTAGTAATCAAGATATATTGGGTGGTGGTGAAAGGGTTCTACCATGTGTAGAATATAAAATAACTTTTCCATCAATTGTCATGATGATCTTTTCTATCGTTGCTTTGGCCAGTCTCTGGAGGAAGTGTCTGGCGTGTCAGCAGGTGACTTGTGAAAGAGTCATTAAATTCATTAGGAAACACATGGGGTGGGCAGCAGCACTGTAGCTTTTTCTGTGTAATACAAAAGCAAATACAAACCTACAATATTCAGCCCTGTCTGAGATTTTGGCTTTTAACTGAAAACAGCAAGGTGAATTGTTAGCGTAGGACTCACTACAGACAAGAGCTAAATATATTGTACTTTTTTTTTCCCCCCCACGTCGCCTCATTGGCTGAAATCATCAATTTTGATGATCTCAGCCAATACAATGCTTACCCATAAGAAAGCATTGGGATGCTACTGGCATACACAGCACAAAATATTGTGCTTAACCAATTAGCATCTCTTTATAGATGCTAATTGAATCAATACTTCTCTATGAGGAGCGTTCAGCATCTCTAGAGCATGGAGATGCTGAACATAATAGGAAGCACCTCAAGTGGCCGTCTAAGTGACTGCACCTATAGGTGTTATTAGGCAGCAATGTAAACGCTGCCTTTTACCTGAAAAGGGAGCATTTCTATTGCTGAGCCTGCAGGGACATGTTATAGACACCAGAACCACTAGATTAAGCTGTAGTGGTTCTACTGACTATAGTGTCCCTTTAACAGTCTTTTTGAAACCGTGTCCAGCCGTCAAAGGACACAAGCCAGGACTCTACGTGCTTGTATTTTTATAGCTTGTTGGTATCCTCTGGACCTGTGCCAGGGACACACCATATAATGAGAGAATCTTTTTCTTGCTGGGAGTAGGAATGCTCAAGCTGTATGACATATTGGAAATAGGAGATTTATATGATACCTGGAGCTTAATTAAAAACAAAATGTAGATAATTTATCTGTAGACGACTTTGTGTAAACTAGAAACCAGATGAAGTATTTTAGCTTTCAACCTGATCTTTTTAATGGCTTGACAAGATGCACACAAATAGATTTCTTTATAAAATACTAAAACAAGACACAAGCCAGGATGCACATTTATAGGGACTTTTCTTTTGCAAGTTGTTTATTGATCATCATTAAAGAACTTTTAATAGAGTTTTAGGGGTTAGCAGGTTCCATCAACCTACGAAAAGTAAGTCGCAGTTATAACATATATAAATATAGAGTTTTGCATTTCAAAATCACTTAAAGGCTTGGTAAAAAAAAATGAGGAAGAATCACAAACCGGCATATGATTTTTGTACCTTTTGGTGGTCCTTACTCATAGGTTTTACATTGCTTTCTTTATTTAGAGCCAAACAGGGGCCTTTGGAAATGGACTTTCAAGCACTGGTACTCTTGAGTATTTTATTGAGACAACCAAGACAATAAAATGTATTTAATTCTGGCATCTTTCTGTTTTTCTAAAAAGATTTTTGGAGTACCCTTCTGCATTACCTGTACACCAGTTTCCTTCTCTTGGTCATGTGCCAGAGTGCAAAGTTCTTGCTTGGAATGCCATGAGCAAGCACCCCCTCCAACCCTACAGAAACAGGTCTACTTTAAACAGCCCGTGTAATACATCAAATATGCCTAACTGGTTTAACGTATAGGAAGTATAATGAGCAAATGGTGTAAGACAACCCACCACGGTATGTCATTGATATATACGTACATTACTTGCCACACTTGCCTTTCGGCTTTGCCACGCAAATATACAATTAGCTGCTCACACAATTTGATGTGCATGATTTAGGTGACTGAGTCTATGGGATTTTTTTTCTTTATTAATAATTATATCCATATTATATGTGCTTATACTAGTTTCCACAGTTTGCAAATTTTTTTCTTGTCTTCTTATTTTGATCTTCAGATTATATAGCTGTTTTGTGTTTTGCTTTTTCCCAGCAACCCGATGTAATACACTATGGTTTAACCCCTTATGGACACGACATGTGTGACATGTCATGATTCCCTTTTATTCCAGAAGTTTGGTCCTTTAGGCTTAGAGGGCACCTGCAATGAAGATGCTGTGAACAGTAACTCTTATCATTCTCAGCCAGTCAAAGCCTCAGAATGAACCCAAAACTTAGAGGTAAAAAACATTATCAACAAATTATAATTAGATTATTTATATCATTGTATAACACAGTTTCACCTTCAGTATATATATTTTTTTTTGCAGTGCATGTTAAGATAACAAACCGGCATGGGGTACCCCAAAGGCAATCCGCATGCACATTTCAAGACCATGGTTACACAGAATTAAGAGCATTGGGGTATGTTTGTACAGTGCACTAATTTTATATTTGGGTATATGCTTGAGTCATACTAGTTAAGCATTTTGTACGTTAGGGTTCCGTTAGCGTTAATTTTACTAGTCTGGCGTTAATAACTCGCGTTTTGTTATAT
Organism: Pelobates cultripes; assembly: GCA_933207985.1. Taxonomy (NCBI): domain Eukaryota; kingdom Metazoa; phylum Chordata; class Amphibia; order Anura; family Pelobatidae; genus Pelobates; species Pelobates cultripes. The sequence continues at coordinate 79,266,658 of OW240919.1, read as the reverse complement.
TCGGTGTTCACAGTTATACTAAGCTTAATAGCAATCGACAGTCACATTATCCTAATCACTAGAACATTTAACATTGAAAGGCAGCAAAATGGCAACACAATGATATCATGCAGTGGTAAGTTACAAGCAGGGTAGGTTACAGACTGCTAATGGTGGGCCTGCTGTTACGAGGTCGTGAGGCCCTCGGCATGTACTTCTGAAGCTGATGCCCTCTTTATGGAAGCGGTATGTGCTCGTCACTGGGTCTTTGCTTTCTGCTGCTGTGCGGGTGTCAAGGTGCGGGTCCCTCCAGCCCCGAGACGGTATGCAGGCCTGCATCCTTAGGCCACAAACTCGGCTACCACTAGGGCCCGGGTTTTCTCCACTCGTGGGAGTGATGGTGGGGCTAGGTTCGGTCTGTCGCTTACTTTGCTTGTGCCTCCATCTATGTGGTCGATGCCTCTGGGCTCTCTGCACCGTGGCCTGCAGCCCGGGTGGGCTACGTAGTGTGTGAGAATGTAGGTGGTGTTGTGCCCGAGGGCGCCTCCCGCTTTCTGCGGCTCCGCTGGACAGTCGGCGGTAGTGTGTGTGTTGCATGGTAAGGGCTGCTTGTTGCCGCTGTGCGAGGAGATCCCAGATATGGCTCAGTATCGCCTTTTTGCTTTATATGGGCTCACTCCATTGCAGTTGCGTCGGTCGCATGGTCAGCCTGCATGTCTCATTGCCGGCCGCCATTTTAGGTGCGCCTTGTATGGGGTTGCAGCCTCGCTTGTCTAGGTCAGGTTGGTATTGCTGTCTTAGTTGGTTCTTGCGACTGTTGAGTGCAGGTCGGGATAACCCCCACCGGCCCCGGGGGGGGGAAGAGGAAGGCAGGTGCGCTGAGGGTCGTGTGTGCGGTGTTACCATCCAGAAGAGCGGCCGTCTCTTCTTGGCTCGGCCGCACGTAGGCCCCTTGTGTTTTGCGTTAGTACCCGGGTAGAGTTTGTCTTGCTTGTGGGTTCTATCGATGCCCCCCGGTTTCCCCAGCTTGTCTCGTGCCCTCTGACTTTTGGGTGAGTTTGCTTTCGGGGTATTTTTCCCCTTTTTTTGTCACTTCTAGCCGGAGCTGATCCATAACACGTCTATCCCGCTCGTCAGTCAGGCTCTGCCCCCCCCCCACCTTCAGTATATTAACTCTGAAATTAAGGAAAACTATCTATCTAAGCATGTAAGAATGCTATAAATCTCAATTGTTCTGATTTATGTCTCTATTTAAAATCAATATTGCTGGTGATGGAAGGTTTACAGCTTTGCTTACGCAGTGGGTGTAAAATATTTTATAGTTACCGTCACCTGTGTGGGATTCACAATAGAGGAAGTTAGTGAAAGCTGTGCTCGCATGCGATACTTCCTCTTACTCGGTACAATAGATTTCCTGTAATAGTGACCTCTCCTCTGTAAATAAATGCATATAGATTGTCATTCTCTCTATTTTAGTCTCAGAGTAACAGTGAACTGTGTTTTATGGGAAAATAATACTGCCACAGGGATCTAGAAACATTATAACAGATAATAAAACTGAAGCTCGAGCAATTCCTAAATGTAAAACATTGTTTAATTTCTCCTCATCTCTGCATGCTGACTACCAGTTGCAGAGAACATTGTTTTTAATAAAATGATTGACAGGGTGCTAAGATGGAGGCACCCAGTTGAATAATTAAGAGTTGTGTATTTCTACATTTATTTTATTTTTGACACCTCACTGATATATTGAATATTTGTTAACTATGAAGATAAGTAAACACAATATGACAGCTCCCCTGTAAAGATATGAATTCTGTATGGTGGCTTAAACAGTCTTAGTCTCCTGTTTACAACACTGTGCTTTGTGGCGTATCTCCCTCCATAGCCACACGCTATACAGAGCCAATACTTGGTTTTATAGCATGAGCTAATTTTCACATCTAGCACTCAGCACTACAGAGCAGGGGTGCCCAAAAAGTAGATCCCCAGATGGTGTAGAACTAAAACTCCCATGATGCTCTGCATGCCTTTAGAATTACAAAGCATTGTGGAAGCTGTAGTTTGTTTGTTTTTTTTTTGTTTTTAAAAGGGGGATCGACCTTTTGAGCACCCTGCGCTATAGAACATTTCACAAAATGTATTTTCTCTTTTATGCTTTCATCATTCTGGATAAGAGGAAAAAAGTACCATAAATGCTTCATTGAATTACATTTCTATTTTATATTTGTCCTGCTAGTCTTTAGTTTTGAATAATATTTGTTAGCGTTTGAAACAGTAACATTTAAAGAATTTTTTTTGTTTTATTTATTTTTTATTACATAGTATATTTATTTATTAGTATCACTTGTAGAGTTAATGTAATCTGCGTAATAACATCTATCTCTTCGGAGTTTCCCATGATATACTTATCTTTCATCGTGTGATAGGGAAATCCCTTGTCCAGCAGATGCTGATGTCCTTTGAGCAAAGATTACACACTTGCCTCTTTATGGGCCTTAGAAATCTTCATGTGCTTGGGCTATAAGTGGCAATGGGAAGGTCAGGCGCAGAGCTTAAAGTGTATTGAAACTTCCCATGGCGAAAGAAAACAGAGGATCAGTGTGACTCCAGGAGAATGTCTGTAATTCCCTGGCACTGATACATTGTATTACACAACGGAAATGTACAAACACTCCCTCTACACAACAAGCCCCCAGCCAATCCTGCACCTTAATCCTTCCAGAACTGCAGATGCAGAGGAAACCACTGCAAACCCGACAAATGAATTTACTTTTAGCAAGCATTCAAATTACATTAGATTTAACATGTTCTACTAATTTATTATTTTAAACATACTATTGGCTGTAAACCGTTTTTATATGAGTTTAAAAAAAATATTTTTAAGAATAAGCTGTCAAGCTATGAATGCAGAGTGAGGAACGAGATCAGGAAATGTTTTTTTTCCCACGATTAAGTATTATATGTTTTGTGTATATAGTGAAGGCGAAGAGAAGCAGATGTATAATGCATGCTGTCATATGACCCAACACACCAAACCCACAGACCTTGAGTCTTAGTATTTCTCTAACAAAAATACTGTATATAGGGAAAAACAGGATAACTCTGTATTATCAGATTTTAGAGTGGCCGGATTTAACCAAGTGTCCTATAGAAAGGCACGGTCTAGAAGTGGAGAGGTCAAATACATTAGCTATAATAGCTAAATATTTTGTTTAATATAGTTGTTATGGTTACTATGATACACTTTTTGGCACATTAGTAAACTAGGTGCACATACTAAAGCTTACCTATATCAGCATTTCCCAACTGGTGTTCCGCAGAACCGTAGGGTTCAGCAAGAACAAAATTGGGGTTATGTGGCGATGTGCCCATCGGGTGGTCCAGGCATTTAGGGCCAGGGTATCGCAAAACAGGTGCCACTGCCGTCTAAGTTGTATGGGGTGCTGGGAGGAAGTGATAGCTTGTCACTTCCTCCCAGACAGAGCACGCCACGCCAGCTGGAGGAGGAGAGAGAGCAGCTGGAAGAAAAAAGGTTCGTGAACAGGAGGGTGACTGCAAATATAAATGTGTGTGCCTCTATGTCAATGTGTGTGTATGTAAGTGTGTGTCTGTGTATGTGAGAGTGTATGTGTCAGTGTGTGTGTAGTTGCCAGTGTGTGTGTAACTGTATGTTTGTCAGTGTGTCTGTGTGTATCATTGTGCCAGTGTGTGTATCTGTGTGTGTGTATATGTGCTAGTGTGTTTATCCTTAAGTCAAGGTGTGCATATCTGTATGTCTGTGTGCCAGGGTGTGTATCTGTCATTGTGTATCTGTGTGTGTGTGTATGTGCCAACGTGTTTATCCGTGTGTCAAGGTGTGCGTGTCTGTATGTCTGTGTGTCAGTGTGTGTATCTGTGTTTGTATCTGTCAGTGTGTGCCTGTGTGTCAAGGTGTATGTATCTGTGTTTGTATATGCCAGTGTATATCAAGGTGTGTGTGTATGTGTCGGTGTGTTTCTGTTCGTTAATGTGTAAGTATGGATGTGGCAGTACATGTATTTTTTTGTTTGTTTTTTAACGAGAGAGTAGAAAAGAAAGTGGAAATCAACATGTGAAGTACTGAAGGGTAGAGGGGCAAACATTTATATTTGAGAATAGATATATGTCTTTGCTGTGCAACACTATCAATAAAGTAATGCAATACGTTTGGCCTAATATGGCGGTATTTCCTTTTTTTATCCCTATTCCCAGCAGTTGATGCTCACATTATACCTCTGTAAAAAAATGCAGCTGGGAAGCATTAAAGCCATGTATGGGATACAAAGAATCTCTCACATGCTAGATATCAAAGGTCTAAATTCCACGCCTCCCACAGGGGTGTGCCACGCATAACTGTCTCTTTGGCTGTTTGTGATGTCACAGATATGTACTTGACCCTCTCTTGATAAGGAGAGACCAGAGCAGAACTGCTGAAACAAGGGATTTTCCTGTCTTAAAATGTTATTGACAGATGACAAAAGGGGAAAGTGCTTATTACTGAGATATGGTAAGAACTCTGCACTGATCAGTGTGCGCTGTGGTTAATTGAAGACAAACAAAGATACTGTCCATGTTTCCGTTCTCTAAAGCATGTGGACTTCATTCCTTAAACCTGGATGTGTGGAGATATGATCAGCGAATTGCAAATTTTATGCTTGATCCCCCAAAAATTGGGGTGGGGTGTAACTTCATTGTTAGTTTTCCACAATACTCAATTTTTTTGAGTAAATCTTGGAGAATACTCCTGTAACGGAGCTCCTTGTACTCCGACTGAGTACCCTCCATTGATGGATGCTCCTAGCGCTTCCTGAGGACTCCCAAGCACTGCAGCAGACACCACAACCACCGCAGACTCCGCAACCGCCGTATCTTGACTGGAGTCTCGCCGTCTTCCTTCCACCCTGGATCAGCTTCTGTCCTCCATGACTGCGTGGGAAAGAACTCTCCCTTCCACCCTGTATGAACCTCCAGCATCCAGGACTGTGTGGTGAAGACCCCTCCTCCAAGGAGAGCGTGTCAGGAACAAGCTCTTAAAAGAGCTAAGTGACTCAAGCTCAGGGGAGCATGCAGAGCATAGCAATCCCCAGTGTGATTATAACAGCTCCCTCCAATAACGAGACAAGGCTACGTTTAGAGGGATCAAGAAGAACTGTCAAAACCTTTATTTCCCTTGGGACCAGCCAATAGGGTCACCACAATAACATTGTTGTGAAACCTCAATAAAATCACAAACAGTCAAACCATATCAAGCAACACACAGTGACTTATCACAACACAATGGCACATTTTTAAAGGGGTGGGGGAGACAATATTTAACAGTAAATATCTCACCTGCCTGCAGAATTAGCAATATGCAAATCTACCCGAATATGCAAATAAACCAGTCTTGCAATTCAGGTAGTGCATATTGCTGTTGCTACCAACAGAGGGCACTAGACAAGCTCCATAGCCAAACCCACCTAGTTGGTAGCAAACCTCAGCAGTACAGGAGAGAAGGCAATACATTTCACAGTACACACACACATTATAAACAATTACATTACACACACCCTGCACCTATAATGGGTACTGGGTGACTAAAACATAAGATAAATAAAGCAGCCTACATAAATAGTCTGTCTGAAGGTCGAATAGGGGCTTTAAAGCCAAATACATCAAAGAGTCATAGTCACAGGGGAGGAGGCTGGCAAGCAGGCCTCTCCAGTTCCAAGTGGCGAATGGCACTTCGTCACAACTCCTAATGCTCCATTTTCAGACTGAGACATATTTAGGTTTTTGGCTGTCTTAGGCCAGTAAAGGCTTTAATCACCCTTCCCTTATACTGGTAACATACACTGTACGTAGACATGTAATCAAACACATAGTTGCACATATATAGACATATAGACACACAGTCACATGCACGTACAGACACACACAAATATACACACAGTCATATACAGAAAGAGACACACACACACCACATATAATCACATACATAAAAATACATACACAAATATGCAGTCGCATACATAGAAAAATATAGTGTAACATACATACACAGGGACACACTTATACAGTCATATACTCCTTCTGACCCACCCTGTGTGGGAAGCACGATAAACAGGCAGCAGGTGCCAGCATATCATGACACACCCCGTACCACGTCTAATTTAGCAGGCAGCTGAGGTACTGCAGCCCCCTTCCACTTGTTGCCCTAGGACTTGTCCAATGGTCTATAGCCAGGGGTGGGCAACCTTTGGCACTCCAGATGTTATGGACTACATCTCCCATTATGCTCTTACAGCCATTATGCTGGCAAAGCATCAGAGTAGATATAGTTCACAAAATCTGGAGTGCCGAAGGTTGCCTACCCATACTATCACCCATCCATAGTTTGATGACTTCTGACTCAATTTAGAATATTACTAAACAGAATTCAGACTTTGAAGACAGATTCCTAGAGAATCAAATGTTTAGTATTCATTCTAAAGAGAGTTGCATGCTTCATTGTTCAGTCTTTGGAGACTAGTGTTAAATGTGTGGAAAACCACCGGGTTAGCCCCAGCATTGCAGATGTGTATATATAAAATTTCCAAAACATGTAGCCATACTTTAGACCTTCAGCCATCTCTGCTATAAGAACTTGCCTTTCCCAGCTTGGCTTGTTACTTCAGCTTAACACCTGCGAGGACCAATGACAAACCATGTGTTTCTCTCAATCTCATCCCTAAAGGCCTTATGTAAGTATGGAAAGTCCTGTTTACTTACAATTAGCAGTTCTCTAGAGCTCTTCTAATGATACATAAGGAAGCCATCCCACGTCAGAGAAGGGTCCCTGATGACAAGAATGTCATGATGAAACAGACTTACATTGGTCCTTAACTAGTTAATATTAAATTTAAAGGGACCCTCCAGTCATCATAACAACTTAATATAAATAAAGGTTTTATGGTGACAGGGGGGCCCTTGAGGGTTTACCTTGAGGGTTTAAACTGTTCTCAAAAGGTTTAACCCCAAAGGTTCCCTCCAGTGCCGATCTCCAGGTTCCAAAGGCAGCATCTGGATTCTGAATCTCAGTTACAGGAAGTGGTGAAGCGCGCCAAGCAGGTGCGCCCCTCATTAGCTAGTGCGGTCAGCCTACGCTTTAAGCTCCCCATTGATAAAAAAAAAAAAAAAAGTACATCAACATCTCTATGAGTTACCAGCTGAAATCTATTATGGTCATTTACAAACATGAGAATTCAAAGTGAATTCAATGTAAAAATAGTAACACTAGAAACATTCTTTTTAAAAAAAAATAATAATAATTCTTTATTTTTGTAGTGCATAGGCTTTGAACAGGTGCATATGAGGTACCCCAAAGGCAATCCTCCAGCGTATTGTACACATTTAAGAGGTACATGGTAGATCTAACACATTTTTTGTAAGGATAGGTTAGGTGATAAACAATACAGGTTTTCGTCGTTTAGGTTGCTTAGGCATTTTCAGAACACTATGTAACAGCGCTTTACTATCTAGTCATAAAAATTATTATGCTGTGTCAAGAGCTAGTGTGTGAGTACAAGCCAAGTTTAAGGGTGAGTTTACAACTTTTATAGGTACATGCAAAAATACTAAGTGCTGCAGGATTGGGATATGTCGTGCTACACGCCAACCTGGGTTCCATGCTAATGGCAGGTAGGTGTCTATATCCAGTTATAGCGGTATGGCCTTAAAGTAGCGGCACGTTTTGTTAATGATGTAGGCAATATAAACATAAAAAATATAAACCGGCTTCATTTCACATTCCTAAAGTTAAACAAAGATAATACTTTGGAGGTTAACTAGACACAGGCGTTGAGCAGCAAGCTCACTACTTAGACAGTGGTGTTAGAGCATCGTTTAAGTGTTAGCCATGGTGATAGAGCATCGTTTAAGTGTTAGCTTTACCCAGAGACTATTCACAATGCCACGTCAGCACAGTAAGGCGGAAAATAAACTCAGCTTTGGCACTTTCATGGCATAAACTTGTCTGCACGTTTGTCATGCTGGCATTATCTAGCTTAAGTTACTAAACATACATTGGCTCCAGCCTTATCAATAACAGTTGCATGTCTTACATGTGAGAGAAATGCTAAAGTAAAACCAGCCTAATAAACATGTCAAAGAATATGGGTGTTACATGTGTAATAGATTATTCAGACGCTTTATGTCAATGGTGAGTGTTCAGTACTCTTGTCATGCTGTGTTGGTAGGTAAGTATGGCGAGGGGTAAGGGTGGCATTAGGCAGAGTCTCGCATGTGTGGATCACCCTACCCCCACTCTCACCACATTAGTCCCACTGCAGGACCGAGGTCCAGAGGTTCTCCTCCCGGCAAGCTGTAGATGGGCTCTTTGCCAGTTTGGTCCGCCGGTCGCCAACCCTGCTATATTATGAGGGATGGCTCATTGGGATTTGTGTGTCCCCTTGTGCGGATTTACGCCTTGCCGTTTGGCTGTTGCTTGGACTGCTGAGTGGTAGGCAGGTCATGTGCACCGGCGGGTTCGGCTCCGAAGCCTGGGAGCGTGATTGGTGCTGTCTGGGGAGCATGGCGACACTTCCCGCCCTGCTGTTCTGCGGTTCCGTTGCCAGCGGGAGGCTGCTCTATATTCGCGAGGAAGATTCCCCCGCAGAAAGCGCCGGGTAGCCAGGCGGATCCACGCCTCCATCTCTCTCACGGCTCGCCTGAAGAGCTGTCTCCGGGCATTAAGCTTCTTCCAAAGGTAACTGCAGAGCCGTTCGTAAAATTCCGGAGTGTGCTTGGGTGGTGCAGTGAGTGTGTGCCTTGTCTTTGTCTGCTTCTGTGCTGCCATCTTGGCTAGGCCCTGATGGTCCTGGGTGCATGAGAGTTTTGTCGCTTGGGCTGTCAGCGATGTGGGGGTATTCGTCCCCAGCGAGCACCGTGATGTCCCCCGCCGGTCCAGAGGGGGGGGCAGCAGGGCTGTTGTGTGCTCTCGTTTGTGAGCGCGTCCCGAGCCGGGGTATCGGCCGCCTCCCCCAGACCTCAGTTCCCGCTCTGGTGTAGGCCGCATGGCCGGTGTCGGTTTTTCCGCGGCGCTCCGGTGCTGGGCCGGTATAGTTTTGTAGCTCGTGTCTTCCTGTGTTTGGTGCCGGTCACCGTTTGCCGCTAGCACTTTTGGATCGCTCCTTATGATCATTCTTTTACCCGCTGCTGCAGGAGCTCTCAGCATGTGCGGCCGGCCATCTTGGCTGTCAGGCCCCACTGCCACTAGAAACATTCTTTAAGCCATCTATGCTTCTAGTTCCAGTTTGGTCTTAAAATTTTGTAGATATACCCCAATTGAAAAATGCATTTATTATGCATTTTGTGGGGGTATCTCTAAAAACATCTTGCAAAACCTGCAGTTCTTTTGTTGTCTGCTGCCTTTGCAATCCCTCCTTCTCTAACCCCACCCAGACTCTCTGTGGCTGTCCACTCACAGACTTCCTAATGCAGCTCAATGAGACGTCTTTGCAAGGCAGGTGCTCTGGGCAATTGCCTGCGACCGGTGGTCTGACTAACAGACACACTGACATGGGGTGTAACAAGGTTAATTTATAAAAGTGTCAATTTCTACTGAAATTTGCACTTTTTGTAAAATGAAAATCAGAGGACACCCTACTTACACATAACGCTAACTCTGTGCTAATTTAAAGGGAGTGTGGATATTTTGTACAATAGGAATATTCTGACATACTGTCATAGAGAAAATTTACTATATAAATTTTACAGTGCAAAAGTAGGGAACAAACTTACAGCATGAAACAAGTCTCAAATAATCCAGTGGAATGTATTTGTACAAATATAGAGTATTGTTTTTATTCTTGCATTGGCTTTTCCTCCACATTAGCTAAAATGTAAAAATGTAACCTACGGTGCTGTACTTTAACCCAACTTACCATAGAGCAACTGTACTAGGAAATACCTACCATGGAACACACCAAATGTGAGACAACCCCTAAAATGAAACACTCACCTTTGAACACACCTTAACATGGAATACACCATCAAACATGCCTAGTTTTTTCTGCCTCCTTTTGGATCAACAGCCAAAAACAAATGTGAGGAAGGCTGAACTTGATGGACGCAAGTCTCTTTTCAGTTATGTAACTATGTCACTAAGAAGGGAACACTTCTTGAAACTCTAATGGAACACTGTCTACCATGGAATATACCCTACAATGAAATACTGCCTACCATGGAATATACCGTACCATAAAACACTACTTAACAAAGAATATACCCTACCATGAAATACTACCTACTATGGAATATACCCTACAATGAAATGCTACCTACCATGGAATTTACCGTGCCATGAAATACTTTCTACGATGGAATAAACCGTACCATAAAATACTTTCTACCATGGAATATACCCTACCATTATTATTATTATTATTATTTTATTATTTATATAGCGCCATCAGATTTCGTAGTGCTGTACAATGGGTGTACTAACAGACATGTTATTGTAGGAGAAAACAAGGGTTTGGCTGCACTCACCTAAACATACTTAAATGGGGTGCTGCTGGGAGCCAATAAGTACAGTAAAAATGAAAATCCAGCGCACTCACTTATCTACTAAACCGTTATTTTAGTGCTGAACAATTTTGTTAGTTTTATTAAAAACACCTAATCTAGGCAAAAAATAATGGGGGTTTAGTTACATTATATGACCATACATTGCATAAGCCTGCCACAACGCCAATGTACCCCATAGGTCCTACTCTGTCTGCTAAATTGTTAACTGTTAACTAACAAAATTGTTCAGCACTAAAATAACTGTTTAGTAGATATGTAATTGTAACCAGACAACTGGATGTACCGGAACAGAGGGGGTGAGCTTACATTCTAGAGGGAGTGGGGTATAGTGACACAAAGGGTAAAAGTAGGGGTACGAAGTAGGTTGTTAGAAAAGCATTAATTGAGTGCTTAGTAGGTCATTTTTGATAGTTGCAGGAGAGGAGTCATGGAGGGTGGGGGATGAAAACCTGGTAATTGATATGCTTTCTTGAAGAAGTGAGTTTTCAATGATTTTTTGAATCAGTGGAGACTGGGTGAAAGTCTTGCGGAGAAGGGATGGGAGTTCCACAGAAGAGGTGCAGGCCTAGAGAAATCTTGGAGGCGAGCATCAGAGGTGGGAATACGGACAGAGGATAATCGTAGGTCTTTGGCAGAGCGCAGGGGCCTCGACGGGACATACTTGTGTATTAGGGAGGATTGATTGGACATGAGGGGTGAAGGAGAGGTTGGAGTCAAAAAGAAGACCCAGGCAGCGAGCCTGCAAGGTAGAGGTGATGGTGGCGTCGTTGACTTGGAGGGAGACAGACACGGGAGTAGCCACACTTGAGGGAGGAAAGACCAGAAGTTCCATAAAATACTACCTACTATGGAATATACCCTACCATGAAATACTACCTGCCATAGAATATACCCTGCTATGAAATACTTCCTACCATGGAATATACCCTACCATGAACTACTACCTACCATGAAATACTATTTACCATGAAATACTACATACCAAAGTATATACCCTACTATGACATACTGGCTAACATGGAATATAACCTGCTATGAAATACTACCTACCATGGAATATACCCTACTGTGAAATACTGCCTACCAAAAAAAAATCCCTACCACAAAATACTTCCACCATGGAATTTACCTTACCATGAAATACTATCGACCAAAGAATATACTCTACTATGAAATACTACTTACCATGGAATATACCCTACCATGAAAACACCATATTATAGAACATATCATGGGATACTCTCTACTGCAGAACACTGTCTACAACATAACTGTGCACTTACTAATGCGCATACTGGCCACGTGTGGGTCATGAAGTATGACGGTTATGCGTGGTGACGTATGAACGCATGCGCAATCACGGCAGCCGGCAGACGGACCGGCAGATCAAAAGGAAGAAGCGGAGGAAGATATGAAGAAGACTCCTGAGGAAGTCTGACCACGAAACGCGTTGAGCATTGACTATCATTTGGGACCCTGTATTGTGGTATTAGCGGCTGTACTGTTTATGTGTGCTGATTTGTGCTGACTATCTCCTTTTTTTTATCTTTGGACTCTTTGGGCTATTTGTATGCATTATGTGTTATTGATTTGATGCTCTTTCGACACTAGCATCCGGTATTCAAGTATTTGCACTTTTTTACTACACTGTGCACTTTAGCATTTGCACTTTATTGCCCTGTTCAGCATTATATATTAGTGAGCTGCTATACCTATGGGTTCCTGTTTATTATATGTTTGAGCACTTTTTTGTGCTGTTATTTTATCTATTCTGTATCAATAAATTACTATTTTCTATCCAGATATTGGATATATTTAAGTATATGGTTCTTCCCTTTACATACACCTATTTAGTGATTGTGGCGCCTTGTTAGTTTGTATATACCTGTTGTTTAATATTGGATTTGGAGTATCCAATTTACAGAGTCTAGCCTGCACTTGGTTTATATTTATTTTTTTATTGCCTATCCACCCACCTTTCCATCCTTTTGTTTGTATAGTTCCAAGTTAACTAAACATCAGATTTCCATTTTATTTTAATATTACCCCTTATTTTAATGCTCTATTATATTATATACGGCTGCTTTATTGCTACTAATAATCATAACTAATTTGTGCAACTAGCTGCAAACAGTAGTGAGACACACCCTATCATGGAACACACAGAGCAACACAGAAACACTCCTTACAACAGAACACACCCTATCATGGAACACACAGAGCAGCACAGAAACACTCCTTACAACGGAACACACCCTATCATGGAACACACAGAGCAACACAGAAACACTCCTTACAATGGAACACACCCTATCATGGAACACACAGAGCAACACAGAAACACTCCTTACAACGGAACACACCCTATCATGGAACACACAGAGCAACACAGAAACACTCCTTACAACGGAACACAACCTATCATGGGACATTTTCTACCATGGAATATACTTTACCAAGGAACTATCTTAATCATGGAGCACATCCAGCTATCAAACACACACTACAAAGGAACACTCCCTGGAACTCCAGTGCAACTCTGCTTATCATTGAACACTCTCCACCATGAAACAATAACTGCCATGGATTTCCCTACCATGGAACAGACGACCCTACCATAAAACACACTATATATTGGAACACACATAATTATCGAAGTTGTCCAACAACTACGAAACTCTCCCATGCCTACATCATGTCTGCTATAGAACACACCATATAAAGGAACAAGCCATACTATGGAATACTCCCTAGAAAGTAACACTATCTGCCAAGTGTAATGAGTTTCACTTAACTCTCTTCCCTCGCAGCACAGGTCCTGCCGCAGCTGCTCCACCTCCTTGGTTGAGATCATCACGAATGGTGATCTCAGCCAATCCTGTGCTTCTCCTTACAGAAGCATTGGTCAGCAAGTGCGCATGCATGGCCAAATCGCTGCACTGTGCCGCATTTGACTAAGAAACAAGTCTGACTTGGTTCTAACAAGGAAACACTTCTAATCAAGAAGACACCCCTGTGTTTAACCCTGCAATGGAAACATTCTGTCATTTCTACAAAACTGCAGTGTTTTACATTGCTAGGTTAAAAATAAAGGACCATTGCAACCAGACCACTTCATTGCGATTGCTTTTAGTGTTCGTTTAACATGCAACACACCCTGTCATTCAGCACTCCCTAACATGGAATACTCCACACCATGGCTATCGATATATTATTCTGGTTGCAAAACATTCTCCTTTTTATGGTACTTTAATTGACATCTTGCTTGTACTCATCATTTCATGTACATGCCGTTGAATTATCCCTTTAAATGGTTACACATAGATTAGTCATGTTGTAATATTCAGAGCATTTAGGAAATAAGTATCTTTATTTTTGTTCGTGCATGAAATCACATTCTGGCTTGCTACGCCACAATAGCTGTAGGAAACCGTTGAGTATCAGTATAAAACATAGCATGGAAAATACTGTGCACATTTTTTAAAGGTAAGATGAAAATAAACAAGCTTATCAGGTATTTTAGGAACAAGGTATTATCGAAACATAGGAAAGGATACCAGCTTCTTTAAGCAGTATAGAGTAAAGTTTATGCTGAAGGTACATGTTAGGTAAATTAAGGATTAACGTTGCCATCGGAACTGGCTTAGGCATAGGGTATCACAGGCAGGGTCATTCCAACCTATATAAAACACAATTTTAGAAAGGAAAAGCTGATAAAAATGCTCAAATCACCAAGTGTGAGTCACTCCAAATCACACAAAGAACCATACAATACAATAATAATATAGTGAGAGCAAACTCTATACACCAGATAAAATGGATATAAAAACAGGCAATATTACCATATGGCTGCAATGTCCTAAAAATAGAAAATAAGGAACATAGTATAGCCTGTATAGAATATACAAAAAATAATAAAATGTAAAATTGTCCACTCACGTGGTACTGAGCCGTTCAGTGGCTCAGACTATAGGCGCCTTGTAAAAATATGGAGACCACAATGCTGGAAAGGCAAATCTCTGTAAGAATTCCCTTTTGTGACTGAATGGAAAGTCGAGTCAGGAAATACAGGAACAAATTTTATTCGCCAACAATCGCATATAAAATGGAATCTCTCAAATTATTGCACTAACGCGTTTCAACCTAAACGGTCTTTATCAAAGTGCTTCACATTCCAGCCGGGAGAGTCTCATTGTCAGGCTCAGACGTCCTCGATCTGCTGGTATGTTGTGGGAGTGGGGCAGACATGTTGTGGTTTGCAGGGTCAGTCCGAGTGGTTCCGACTTCCGCGGTACGTTGTGAGGCAGGCTCTTCAGGTTAGCCGGGTATGGAGGTGCCAGGTTGCTCGGAGCAGGGTAAGCCGTAGGCCTCTGTTGGTGTTGGCTGGGTTTAAGTGGGTTTGAAGAGTGCTTACGGTGGTGCTTAGCCGTCGATAGGTTTCATACTTTTCCCGGTTGGGACTGTGCTTCAGGGCGGATGCTGGACAGTGCCGGGCGGATTCTTTGGCGCCTTGTTTGTTTATGTGGCCTCCGTTTCTTCTTCTTTAGTGGCAATGCTGCACCACAGTTTCGCCCAGGAGTCGCAGGCTGCCAGGTTGTGAGTGGCATGGTTGGGTCTGGCTGGGCTCCAGCAGGCTTGTGCCGGCATGAGGCTATTGTGGCCCAGATGTTTGCAAATAAGGCATCAAGCCTCTCCTGCAGAGTCAGTCTGATGGTTTGAGGCAGTGAGATGTACGAGGTGTCCGCCATCTTGGTCTTGGTGGGTGGGTAGTCTCGAGTGTATAGTGGCAGGAACTTCACGATTTTGCCACCGTTGAAAGTTGCCAGGATAACCCCCACCGGCTGGAAGCACCACTGGTATGGGAGCTAGGGGTGTCACCCGATATTGTAGTGTAGAGGGCTGTAAGTTTTGGGTTGCAGGGTTGTATTTATCACTTATTTATGAGCCAGATTGTGCGGAGCTCTCAGTGTGTACGACCATTCCGTGCAGCTGCCAGGCTCTGCCTGAAAATAAGTATCTTTAACGAGAAAGATAGCTAATCTTAACTGAACGAAAACTCAAAACTGTCTCGAGGTCTTTGTAATCAGTAATCTTCTATGTATTATCTCAAAATGTGGATATCTGCAAGATCATAGCAGTTGTTAAACTATAAGGGTAGGGGTAGGGTTAGGGAATTGTCAAAGTCCTGAATTTCGGAAGTGCCGAATCAAACCGAAGTGCAGATTTGCCGAAGTCACGAATTTTGGAAGTGCCGAACCGAACCAAATTTTTTGCTCGTGCACATCCCTAAAGGAAAAAAAAACATTTCTACTTTGTGCTTTTGCAGGCTTTTTTTTTTTTTGTCAATCTTTCTTTTATTGAGGCGGAGTTGTAATACAGTACAAAAAAGGAGTAATAACAAATGCTTATTAAGCACAGGTACGATACATATGAGCAATACTCAGCAAGTACAAGAGTGTGCAATCCTTAGTGGAATAGCCTCATTTTTAAGAGAAAATAGTATAAAAATAACAACATGGTAATTCACAAGCCACTGAGGTATAACAACAAGCAAGCAGGTATCCCGGGATGGTGAGACGGTAATGCGAGGACACTGGGCCTGCGCTGTTTTGAGGGGAATCTTATTGGAATAGAATGGCCTGTGCGTGTAGTCGTACAGTAAGTGATTGATACTACTCGCAATACATTGCATCCCATTAGGTAACGTAATAAAAGTGTCAGACTACAGCTAAAATTAGGGGTTAGGGATGCTTTGCACCTCTGGCATTAGTGTAGGGTACAAGGAGAAAAGCGGTTGTTTTGGAAACACCCGCTTAGTCAGGTGCGAGAACATTGTAGTGCCACCATACAGCAGCCGGCGAAATGTGGTATTTCAGCAGCCTCTATAGCGTGGGCTAGGCCGTGCATTTTTATGTTTTCCCAGCACTTAATGTTGTCTAATTGTCCCATGTGGTCTTGCGTACAGCTGTGGTCTTTCTGGACTGTCTGTAGCTGCTGTTCTAGGAGGGTAATGCAGAGTTCCTGAGGCGCAGTATTCAGCTCTGCGTAGTGGAGCCGCTTAGACACTCCACCAAGCTCCTTGTGGAATAGGCCTCTGTCGGCTGTGATGTTCCGTCAAAGCTCGTCACGGAGGCCCTGTAAGGTATTTTCTGTCACAGGATTATTCATGGTAGGTGTAGTTGGCGGAGGCTTGCCCAATCTCGCTTCTTGCCTGTCCATTACTGCGGAATCTGCAAGAGAATCTTCGCTGGAGGATTAGGAAGGCCCTGCTGACAACACCATGATAGTTTGCTGGGAGAGTTGCGGCCTTCACAGAAATTCCCCAATGTCAGCAGTTGTCGGCGTTTTATTTGCCTTATACCATTTACTTTTCTTGCCCATAGCTTAGGTAAGTACTTTCTGAGCAACTGTTTGTGCAAAGGTCAGTTTAGCCCTCAAATTTTGGCAATTCTGCGTAGTTTATTGGCGGAGCTCTCCTGGAACACATCCGGACATGTATGGTTGCTGGCTCTGCCCTACTTTTGCAGACTTTTTAACCCCTTAGTGACCTTGGGCATATAAGCATTAACAGTCATTAACGACCTCGGACGTACCTGATATATAATAATAATAATAATACGAAATATACATATGTCCATATACATAATTACATAAATAATTTCCTAAATATACACGTAGACTTCAAATATATAAATATGTATATATATTTAAAGTCTACGTGCATATTTATGTAATATTTTTAACACACAAACAAATATAAATGCTAACTTTGGCCAGTGTTTGTGACTAAGTGGCTACTAAAAAAGACTGGACATACCCCATACTAAACTGTCTACTTAAAAAAAATGTCCCAAATAGGACATGGGTGCATGATGACCAACTGTGAAAATTCCAAATTGGAAAACTGGAATGCGCACCCTCCAAATAAGGTATTTTAGCCCCCAGAGAACCTGACACACCTATACATGGGGGGTATCACTGTACTCAGGAGATGTTGCTGAACCCATTTTGGGGTGTTCTTTGGCAGTAACCCTTAAAGTTCTCAGTACATGTATTCGTAAATTGCTATGTGTGTCAAAAAAAATCACTAATTTTTTTAAAAAAAAATTTATTTGGCATAAATTGGTATAAATTTAAAAACTATTTAGCATGGGTGTTTTTTTGCAGTTGTAGATGCGTAACAGATTTTGGGGGTCAGAGTTAGAAAAGTTGTGTTTTTTTACATTTGTTCATCATAATTTTTTTATGGTAAATTATATGTTATAATGAAAAAATTGTATCTTTGGAATGACCATTTAATGGCAAGAAAAATGGTATATAATATGTATGGGTACAGTAAATGAGTAAGGAAAATTACAGCTAAACACAAACAACGCAGAAATGTAAAAACAGCCCTGGTCCCAAACGGTAAGAAAATTGAAACGCTGTCTGGTTACTAAGGGGTTAACAACATCACACTTTATATGTAATAGGTAGACGAGTGCGAGCCTTTAACCTATTATTTTCTATGGACATTTTAGTGTGCGTTTGTCTGTAAGCTAACTTGAAACAGGCAGGTTTTGTGCACATATATGTATCTTATTGATTTTGCCATGTTATTACAGAGCTTATTTTTCCTTTAATTGGTGTAATTAATTAATAAGTAATCGTTAGTTAGCGTTGTAGATCTCATTAAGCCAGAGACGGTGTTTGTGATCTTCATTCTGTTCATGCCCAAACGTTTTGGGCAATTGGTTATTTGTTAGAAAATTATGTTTAACCCCTTAAGGACACATGACATGTGTGACATGTCACGATTCCCTTTTATTCCAGAAGTTTGGTCCTTAACGGGTTAAGTGCTTTTATTTTATTACTAGGTGTATTGTCATTTATAGGTACTACATGTGCTCACTGGTCCTGGTAAATTTCAATAACTCCTCTGTGAGCATTGAAAAAAACGTGACTATTTAAAGGCGCACTCCAAGCACCATAAACATCACTATATTCATTATGGTGACCTCTTCCCCCTTGTAAAGACTCAAACCATTTTGGGCTGGTTTAACTTCTTACCTGGGATCTGCTGGGCACTGCACAATGCCTACACTAAAGCTCACTGAAGCCGAATGCGCTCCTCATTAAGTTAAGCCTGATGGTGTAGGGCTTAGCTCATGGCTGAGAGTGTTTAGCTGATATTCTCAACTAGTGTGCAAACCCTTAGCTCAGGAGAGATAATGGAAGCTCATAAATAGAGGAGGCAGGGAACAATGCCCATTCTAAAACAGTTTGACTCCTTACAGTGGTGGGGAGGAGGGACACCAGTATTGCTGGCACCATAGACACAACAGTGTGATGTAGTGGTTATGGTGCTTGAAGTATTCTTTTAATGCAGGGGTTCCCAACCCAGTCCTCAAGTACCCCCTAGCAGTCCAGGATTTGAGTTTTTCCTGTTGTGTCTAAAGTGGGTTTTTTTTCTTCTTTTTTTTTTCTAAAAACACCTTAGACACAACTAAGTAATCCCTAGATTCTGGACTGGTCTGTGGCGGATCCAGGGGTGGGGGGGCAACGGGGAGGTCCGCAGGTACCGTGCTGGCAGCCGGCAGGGGAGGGAGAGAGGACCCGGGAGCTTGCAGCTCTTTCAGGTCCTACTCTCGCGAGCACGGAGCGTTGCCGCGGTTACCACGGCAACGCTCCAAACCTCGCGAGAGTAAACTCTAGCCCTGGAGCTGCGGGCTAGAGTTCATTCTCACCACTGGGACCACCAGGGATTCCCCACAGACTACCAGGGATCCAGAAATGCCCCCCTCCTCCCAGTAAAGGTAAGAAGGGAGCATAAATATATTTATTTAATTAAATTAAAAAATTTAAAAAATTATTAAAAAGCCTCCCTACCCTCCTTCCCCCCATACACACACTGCCCCACAAACACTGCACCCCCTTCACACACTGCACACTCATAGACACATTGCCCCACACACACTGCTGCCCCCCCATACACACATCGCCTCACACACACGACCCCCCATACACACACTGCCCCACACGCACATACGGTGCTTCCCATACACACACTGCCACCCATACACACATTGCCACACATACACATATTGCCCCCATACACACATTTCCCCCCACACACACACATACAGTGCCCCCCATACACACACACATACAGTGCCCCCCATACACAAACTGCCCCCACACACATACAGTGCCCCCCATCCACACACTGTCCCAAACATACATACAGTGCCCCCCATACACACACTGCCCCACACACACATACAGTGCCCCCCATACACACACTGCCCCAAACATACATACACTGCAAGCCTCACACACACACACACTGAAACTCTCACACACACTGCCCCCCTCACATACACTGCCCCCTAACACACACACTGCAACCCTGACATACACTGCTGCCCTCACGCACTCGCACACACACTTCACCGCTCACACACACACACACACACACTGCACCTTTCACACACACTTTACCCCTAACACATACCACTGCTCCTATGCCCTATATCCCAGCAGACCCCAGGTAAGTTGTCAAACTGTTCTTAAATGGTTTGACTACTTACTTTGGGATGGGATCCTGGCACTACTGGCACCATAACTACTACACTGAGCTGTAATGGTTATTGTGCCTGGATTATTTCTTTAAATAATCTACAAGTGCCCCTCCCGAGATCAGGCTCTGGATTGAGGACTGGGTTGGAAACCACTGTTTTAATGCGAGGTATAGGTCTCTTTTTCACTTAGATGATAATGTGAGGCTTGTCAAAATGTATCACAATAGGGGGTTGTAATTCCGTCAACATCATTAACAGTTCATCAGGAACCCCGAACATGTCAACAACTATTGGAAATTAGATTGTAATTCCACCTTAGTGCGGCAATGAGAGCGGGTGTGCCGGCATATTTATATATATTTTGTATAAAAATGTATATTTACTTTAATTTTTCTGCATTTTTAAGTGACATTATATAGCAGTAAGAATATTGGGTTTCTGAGAAGAAAAGTAGATTTTTTTTAGATAAACGTTTGTTTTTTATGACATGGCACATTTATCAAGCTGCACAAAGTCTAATTTAAAGGCCATATACTATGTCACCCTCGGACCAAGATAAGCACAAATTAGTACTTTGATGTGACAGGTTCATCCATTATAATGTCTGCTAAGGGCTACGTGACTTAAGAAAAATTGTATTGTGTCATTGTAAAGTGGCTCTGTCACAGTCTGGGGTCTTTGCATTTTTTGTGGTGCAGGAGAAGGGAAGTTTTACCCTAACAAGTTCCTCATGGCCGCCACCATGGTCTTCCTGCTATTCCTCTCCATCTCCTGGAGCTTCGTCTGACTAGAGCCCACGTCAGTGTTGTATTCTCTCGAACACAAAACAAAACTTGACAAAGATAGCTCTGCCTTTTGTCCCTACTTGATATATATTTTAACTGCATTACTCGTGGGTTGGGGATGACAGAGACACTTTAACTTCGGTTTACATTAAAAATAAATATTTTTAATTGGCTTATCGTGATCCATCTACCTATACATCTATATTGCAGCATACAAACGAAAACAAACAAATTCAAGTGCTAATGGCACAAAAAAAAAAAGAAAAGACCAAACTAATTGAAATGAAGCACACAGTGTATAAGCCCAAAATGACACTCAATAACATATTAAAAACAAATAAGGTAGGTGCGCTATGTCTTTAAGACGTGTACTAAATAAGATATTATATGAAATTTTGTATAAATGTTATTTCCTAAAGTGCATATATCCTTAAGTATTATAATAAATGTGCACCAGTGCAATAAATAGACCACAATAAAGTGATGCAATTTTTGTGCAAAAAGCAGTGCAAAGTGTCACACTTCACTTACATGTTAACACATAATATAAACATTGGTATGAGTTGGCTCCACATTGAAAGTAAACTTGTAAGAAAAGAAGAAAAAAATAAAGAAGAAAAAACAACCTCATAGGACAATATTGCAAAATACACTAAAATAAATATTTTAGCTTAAAGGGCCACTATAGTGCCAGGAGAACATACTCGTTTTCCTGGCACTATAGTGCCCTGAGGGTGCCCCCACCCTCAGGGCCCCCTTACCGCCAGGCTCTAGGGGGAGGAAGGGGTTAAATTTACCTCTTTCTCCAGCGTCAGGCGGGAGACTCTCCTCCTCCTCGGCTGATTGTGCATGCGCGGCACAAGCCGCGCATGCATTCAGCCCGTCCATAGGAAAGCATTCTCAATGCTTTCCTATGGACGCTGGCGTTTTCTCACTGTGAAAATCTCTGAAACTGCTATGTTTACAGCAGGCAGGGTTAAACGTAGCTGGACCTGGAACCCAGACCACTTCATTAAGCTGAAGTGGTCTGGGTGCCTATAGTGGTCCTTTAAGAAGGGAGCACTCACAAGTGTAGAGCAGAGGACCCTGCTCTACCTGTAATGGCTTCAGGATGTACCACTATGGACTCTGCTATGGTTAAAAATCCAATCTTTATTGTAACAAATTAAAAATCAGCAGCAACTTGCAGAATTTACTCTTTGCCTCTCACCCCACCAATAGAGGTCTTTCTAGGTCTCACCACTGCCGGCTGTATACTACAGAATGAATGGTCAATGTGGGAAGATGATGTGAAAGATACATTTGGACTTTAACCATGTTCCCACCTGACTCAATACATTTTCTGCTTCCTTATATTTTTTTTAGTACCATGTTTTATTAATTACTTGACACTTTATTTTATTTCTGTACATAGTTTACTTATTTCATATACAAATATTTATGTGTATTTTATTCGATTGCTTATTTAGTTTTGACAATGGTTTATAAGTCATTATATATATATGCCAATGTTGTATGATATATTATATTATTTTAAAATATTAATAAGAAATATTTGACGTAAAAATAAACATTTTTATTGACGTTTATTAATATTTGTGAATATCATAGCATGATACACAGCTTTATTACCAATCTTGTAAAAAGAAAACAAAAAAACACTTTTTATGTATACTTTTTTCCATGAGTGACCCTCTGGATTAATTTGATTTGTATACAAAGGAGCGTCAAAATTGGCTGAGAAAATGCTGCCTCAACCTGGTCTTTTTTAGAAGCTGCAGATTTTCTGCAAACAATGATTATTCAAATGTAAGCATATTTTTGTTATGAGTCTGAATGCGTTAT
Source organism: Pelobates cultripes (assembly GCA_933207985.1). NCBI lineage: Eukaryota > Metazoa > Chordata > Amphibia > Anura > Pelobatidae > Pelobates > Pelobates cultripes. The sequence goes on along the minus strand of OW240919.1, from coordinate 79,243,920 downwards.
TCCCATAATTTACATAAAAAGGATTATCTTCTGAATAGGAACATGCCTTTAAGGCTTTACAAACCCTGTTGGTTAATATAATGCAGGACAAAGCTAGCACATGTATAATTCTTAAAGGATCACTATAGTGTCAGGAAAACAAACTCGTTTTCCTGGCACTATATAGTCCTTAGGTCCCCCCCACCCTCAGGGTCCCCTCCCGCTGGGTTGAAGGGGTTAAAACCCCTTCAGCCTCTTATCTTTATCCAGCGCCGGGCTCCCCCGGCGCTGGTGACCCTCTTCCCCCTCCAACGTCAGCTCCCGAGTGGAGCCAAATGTGCATGCGCAGCCAGAGCTGCGTGCGCATTAAAAACTCCCATAGGAAAGCATTTCTGAATGCTTTCCTATAGACGTTCTGCGTGCTCAATACGATTTTCGCATTGAGCGTCAGGGGAAGCGCCTCTAGCGGCTGTCCGGAAGACAGCCACTAGAGGCTGGATTAACCCTGCAATGTAAACATAGCAGTTTCTCTGAAACTGCTATGTTTACATCTGAAGGGTTAAAACCTGGGGGACCAGGCACCCAGACCACTTAATTGAACTGAAGTAGTCTGGGTGACTATAGTGGTCCTTTAAATTCAAATGAAACACCTACAGTACTTGCAGCATTTAAAATATCTGAAATGTGTTTAGTCTCTTTAAAAATCCTCCCAGTAGATAAAGAGTTACTTTTACTTATTGCGCCTTAGGAATGGCATTTTTCACAATTCAGCATCTTTGGCAGTTAGTTATTAACTTGTTTTTCTGCTACTGCTGGACGGCTGGCAAAAACAAAATTGCTTTTACATTAAGGAGTAACAATAGGCAGTCTGTCATACCAGTTTGTCTTAGTCACGTGCTCCTGACTCCTGGAATCAGAGAAACCACACAATTTATTATTTTAATTATAAAGAACTGACGTACTGTACAGCTCTTTATATATGGTAGTTTGCAAAGATGGGGTTTTCAATTAAATGCTAAAAAATGCTAAGAGTTCAAAATAAATTCAATGTGAGCTACATATTTTAGGTCACTTAATATTTTTTTCTTATTTCTATTTATTACTTTGTTTAAAAAAAATCTGTTTCCTTTCAAAACTTGATGAAACGATTATATACTAAAAAATAGTTTAGAAGGAGTTGACAGTTGACCTTTTAGATGGAATGTTTAGGGAAACGGCTAGTAAAAACATATTGTGAAACATGATTTTTGTATAGAAAGCAATTCCGGTGCAATGTTAGAATGAAGTAATCTGCAGGAACATTCCATTGGTTGCCATGGTGATTGCTCCTCTATTAGAGCTTGACATTGCAATTGAAAGGTTATTTAAAGGCTTATCTGCAGCATCGACCTATATATAGGATCACTGTGTGCATGAATATTATCTGCTTTGCTCTTCGAGGCCAGTTTGCCAGATTCTGGCTTCAGAACCGTGGTATTTTTTGATTATTATCCAATCCATCAGTACATAAAAGGCTATTTGATTCACTATGGATGTATCTGTGTTTCGTATCTGCTTATACACGTAAAGTTCCCAAGTTCATACGCAGGGTGCCAGATTGGTACCCTTCCCCATAGAGTCCTAGCTCAGTTTCTGTGTGTGTGTGTGGAGGGGGCCGAGGGCTGTTTGGGGGGGGAGGGGGTGTGTGCGTGACTGTGAGTGCTGGTTGAGTGTTATGTGTGTAGTGGCTGATTTTTGGGCGCTTATATTTAATTATCTTCAGTAGAGGGTGAGCAGGATCCCTGGTGGTCCAGTTTTGAAGCTCTATTGTCTGTATTGTCTGTCTGTGAGTGCCCTTCCCACACCAGAACTCATGGAAATGACTTATGATCATTGACAAATGCTGGGAGACCACAAGGGCACTCATAAAGGGGTCTGTCCCTGATATTGGTACAGGCCATAACGTTTCCTCAACAATCTGAGGGAGATACCCTGGCAGCTTGCAGAAAGACTGCTTAAACCTGGAATTACAACCCAGATAGCAGCTGAAAACTGGAATTTGTTAGTTTAACAATTGAAGTGCAAAGTTTAAGCCAAAAGTGGCAACTTGAAAGATTTATTGATAGGGAGATCTCAATTAACATGCTTTACTTTCTCCTTTCTCAACATCTCAATGCAAGATACCCTCCTAAAATCGACCTATGGAAGTGTTAGGGACCAGGAACCAGACAGAGACAGAACTAGATGCAAAAACACCTTTATTAATAAATAGAAAATAAAGTAATAACCAAAAGCAAAGTCCAGGAGGCAAGCAGGGGTCAGGCACCAAAGCAGGTAGTCAGATGAGGCAGGATCAGGAGAACGGAGAGCAGCAAAGTCAGGAACAAGGCCAGAGTCAGGAACCAGGAACACACAGGAACAAGGAGACTTCTGGGGAACAGGAAACCACGCAAGGGCAAGGAGGTACTGGGATTTGCTGCTTAAATAGGCTGCACGGATTAGCAGCAGGGTTGGTTACTATCAGGTGAGTAACCGTAGCAACATTAATGAAGGAGCTGATCGTTAATCTCAGCTGAAAACTCAGACACAGAAAAAGGAAGGGTTGCTGTTTAAAACAGCATAGAAACCCTGACAGGAAGGTAGTGTTGGTGTATTGCCCCCTAGTGATAGAAGTGTACACATGTGTCAGGCAGAGACATCCCTTATCCTTTTCTAGTCAGAGGTGAGTTTTGTTTTCCTTATGTAATGCAATTCTATGTTGTAAACTAGGGATTGCACTGTTATCAGAGCCGTTGTACAAAAATCATTTTCATAATTTCATCACAATTCAACATTATACACAGGACATACTTGAAAACGAGAAAAATCTCAATATATCCTTCTTGGTAAAATATTTTATAAATAAATAAATAGTAGTTAAAATTGAATAAAAAAGATCCATCAAGTTCAATATTTGACATACTCCTGTATCTTATAATAATAGGGACATAGCTAGGAGGCTGTCATGATACCTTATCTTAGTCCCGTGGGCCCGCAAGGAGGTGCTCCGGTTGGCAACTCCTACCGGCGTCGGCACAGCATTTTTGGACGCCGGTCGCTCCACTCATTCCCCCTTGAGTGTTCCACGCTCCCTGACATTTTGGGGGAGTGGATTTAAAGCAAAAGACGTTACCCTATAAAAGAGTGCCTTTTACTTCAGTTCAAAGCACTATTGTGGTTCACTAGTTGTTCCCTCTTGTGCTATACTGATTCCTGTCTGTGTTATTTGGTATTTGACTAGGCTTGTATATTACAGACTATTCTGCATTTTGCAGATGGAATGAGTAGTATCTCGAAATGATGGATATAGGAGTAAGTGTGGAGTGAGAAAGAGATCAAAATTGGTGCAGTATATTTGTGCAATGCAAACAATATAAACTAAATGGCTTACCTTGGTTTGGAGCCCATAAAAGACTACACATTGCACATTTCCAATACATTTTTATATTGTAAAATATTTATTGAGTTCAATATTTGCATATTTCCTCATATCTGTAATATGTTTATTGTGAGAATATATATTTTTATTGGGTTACTGGGTTTGCATATTTCTACATATCTGTAATTATGTGTATTGTGAGATTATTTATTTTTATTGGGTTACTAAATTTGCATATTTCCACATATCTGTAATTAAGTTGCATTATAATTAGACTGTCCCTTTCTTGTTCCATTTTCCTCTCTTACAAAACAGAATTAACTTGTGTATTGAGAGCGATTCGCGCTAAGGATTATGGTCGTAGTAGTTGTTACAGAACTGTATTCGCATTGAGTGAATTATAAGTTCGGTCGGCCCGAACGACATTCAAAAAAAATTTTGTATTTGCAGAAGAGGGGTATCGAATGAAACGTCGATATGTCACTACCAGGAGATTCTATTCACAACACACAGGACTGAAACTGGAGTTGATGGTAAACGATCGAAACACGCTTTCAGGACAGAATTTCACTGCTACATAGCACTAAAAGTTAAAAGTGTGTCTATGTCTGTGTATGTTTGTATTGAGAGTGGGTGTTGTAGGGCAACTCAAAACCTAAATACGTCACTATTCTCTGTGTGGATTTTTATGTACCGTTGCTACACTAGTCACTCCAGTTAGTGCTGGAAAGGAAATACCTCCTTCAGAGAAGAGACAGTTACTCTTTAGGACAGATAGAATTGGCAGGGCTGTGAAGGAATACTTTGTATTTTTAGCAATATGTTGTAAATGCTGACAGATATAGGATTCCTAAGAAGCTGACTGACAATGTATCAATTTCCTGTGGTAGAACTTTCCCAGGAAAGTGGCTCCAATGCGTGTAAGATGGCTCTGCCACTTTATAAACCAAAATTCATTGCCCAGGTTTATGATTGGATAACCCACTTAAAGTTACCTGAACCGTCCAGAATGTGGGTTTATTCGCTAAACAGGAATTGTGGGCAATTAGCAGACAGAACACATTGTGATTACAATGCACAGCAACTGTGGTGCCTGTGGTTTTTGGAAATGCCTGTGATTTAAAGTGTGGTGAGCCTGCAGTTGCACATTTCTGTCTCTCTGGTAGCAAAATGGTTAAGAGTGTGTTACCATTTTCATAGTCCTGCTATTACAGGATATAACTCTGCACCCGCAGGGAAACTGGGAAAAGTCTAGATATTATTTTACAGTTTAAATGCCTCCTTGTTGTCTTTGAAGTTGTTCCACAGAACAGAATGAGTCAGATGAATGTGTTTTTAACAGACAACGCACTCTGTAAAACTGGCCAAACACATCTAGTTCGGCTACTTTGCTTCCCCCTTCCTTCCCCCCATTTCCCTGGTACACCCACCAACAACAAGTCAAATCCATTAAAAAAAAGATGCTGACAGACTTGTAGTCTATAGACCACGGTGTCCTGTAATTCTCGCACAATTCTTATTCTCATATGCAAATTCACAAAAGTACTATATAACCCGTTAACTGTTTGAGTTACAAATTGGTACATTTTTAACATTTGTAATCCCACAGACTGCAAGCTTTACGTGAATATTTTTAGACTCCTTTTTCACAAACGTTTTTGATCGTATTTACCAAGGGTACTGTGATGGGATTCCAGCATGGTTAAAATTTAGTAGGCCAAAATCTCCATGTGGCATATGTGTATGTTGTGTCAGTTGGTTAGCTACATGTAGCTAGGATACTGTCATCAGTGTACTGAGCATGTGCAGGAATGCAGGAACTGAAATTGCACTTATTTCCTTTGTCTTGGATGGGCCATGTGGTTTGACTAGATGTACAAGTCTATATTCTGCTCATTGATTGGTTAAAGGTATATGTGGGTGTAGCTATTAATGGGAGGAGTTATGTGCCTATATAGGGAGCCTGCACTATTGTTCAGGGCTCAGAACTTGCTGTATTTTTGGTGACATTAGTCCCTCTGAGTCCCGATCGGTGATCCAATAAAGAATCTCCTCCTTCCTGAAGAAACCTGTGTCCATCTCTCTGTGCTTTGCTTCCGTCAGTTTCTCCGGTATCATTTGGTGCATTGGCCGGGAAGCTCATCGTTCAACGGTAGCTGAGAGGCAGAGGCGTGAGACGGTCTATCTTTGCCCACGTTCTCTACGGCTGCACCCCTGAACTTCTGCGTGGACCTCCCTTCGTCTCGGCGCCACTGGTCTGTTGTCCAGGAGATCATCGGCCTCTACGTAAGAAGTGCTGGGGTGTCCCCGTCGATGAGTGTGAACTCAGGTTCAGGAACGAGGAGGTAAGACAACTGCTGTTTTAGACGGCAGACCCACTAGGGGTATACCGATTGTGCGGTAGGCCCAAAAGGGGTTTAAATCTGTGTATGGAATCTGCCCCCTCTGTCGGAGGGAAGGAGCGAAGGCGCACCGCTCGATCGAACGCTCTTTAGTAAGACCGTTTGATCTGGTTAGTCAGGCGGGGTCCTGTGTAAATAGCCCTAGCCGGACACCGGTGTCTTGTCTAGACTAGCGTTCTAGGGTGTATATTACGTTCGCTAGGTCGGAGGGACCGGGAGACTAAGCGGCGCCTGTGTAAATTCGGTTCGCTAGCTCTCAACCTATCTTGGCTAAGTGGGAAGGCGTGTAAATTTGGAACCCACTAGACTTTTGATAGAGTAAATAGACTAGAAGGGCAATTTCCGCCCTCTAGTTCGCTATATGTGGTGCTTGGGCAGTGTGGCTAACCAAAACGGGTGTATATAGTTTTAGGTAGTCTATTCAAGGTACTGGCCAATAGTTTAGTTGGGATTATTGTAAATGTTGTTAAATATATTGTAGTTGGTGAATTGGTTAACTTGTATGTCCTACTAGAAAGTTAGAGCTCTGCTGTCTAGTGGGAGTGTAAATTGTGTGTATAACTGTAAAATAGCGCACGGTACCATAACTACTGACATGTACCATAACCACTGACATTGTGTAAAAATTACTAACAATTGCTGTTTTATGTTATATGTATAATACCATAACTGTTACTAACTGATCTGTGACTTTAAAACTGTATTATAACCACTTACTAACTGTACCATAACCACTGACTGTAAAGATGAGGTTACTAGAATGTGATATAGTTGGTTAGTCAAAAGTTGATTTATAGTACAGATAATTGTAGAGATGAATTTGTTGAAATGTTATGTGATCGGTTAGTTTATATGGATTAATAGCGTGGATAGTTGTATGGTTTGAATAATTGTTACATTGATAAGTGTATAGTCTTTGGTGGGTTTTTGATTTAATTTTGTGTGTGCGACGTCATGATATTGTTGAGCATGTGAGGATCCTGTGTGTGTGTTTGGGCCTAGTGACTGCGCAATGTGTTGCTGGTGATAAGGAGATTGGTGTGACTGTTGAAACTGTGTGTATATTTGTACAGCTTTTTGAATCAGACGTTCTGTTGAAATAATCTGATTCACTTGGCTGTTAGTCTTTTGTCTTGTATGTTTAAAAAAAAAAAAAGTAGGGAGTAGCTTGTCCTGGTGGCCGCATGGCCTCCATGTAGCAGTCTTCACTTAAATTTAGTGCAGGGTGTACATGTGGCTGTAACTAGTAGGCTGGAATTCTATGATCAGTTTCTATATATTGACTGTTGGAAACTGATTGTTGCCTTGGTGAATTAAACTGTGTCATATGGGAAACAATGTAGCCACATGGTGGTCAGAACTAAGGACTTAATTACAACTGCTTTGGACATCCCCTCCCCCCCTGGCATCTGATTACCAACCCCCCAAACATCCTCCAGAGCCAGATTAGCCACGCCCATTTCTGGCTGGTATAATCAGTATTTGCACTCTCCCTGCTCTACTGTCCCCGCCTACCCACATACCTATCTGTTCCTGTGTTTCAAACTCTTGTATTTCTGTACTACCCCTCCCCCTAATCAATGATCAATGGTATCAGATGGTATATTGGTTTTTTTTTAGTTACTGGATGGGCCCCTCCCAGCTTTGTCCAAAATGTCCCCTTTTACTAAACTACAAACTGAAATGTTTAATTTACCTTAGAACTAAAGATTTAATCAAGCCTAGCTAGCAGGGTGGACATTGATTAAAATAAGTAATAATAAAATAGGACATAATTAATTAAAGTCTATTTGTTTCATTTGACTTTAGGGAGGCACTCTAAGCCACCTACTGGCCATCTTCGGGAGTTACATTGATAATACATTGTTTATAACAGATAGATGTAGGATTGCTTACCCTATTTTAATATATTTATTGCTATAAGGTTTTATTTTATGTATAAATATATTAAAAGTTGAGTTTTCTTATTAGACCCATAAAGATTATTTTGATACAATTACCCTCTGGTGACACCTACTGGTAGGTTTTTGGTTTAACACTTTAAACAAAAACGTTTTTTTTCATCCACCAAATGCCGACTAATAAAATTAGCTCACCCCCTTACACTTATCTTACTACCCGTAGACTGGAACCTATTATTGAGCAGCCTTGCCGAAGTCCCATATTAGACACTGCTTGAGTCAAATAGGTTGTATACTCCCTTTAATCCAGAGGCTCCTGAGAATTCTAGGATGATTAATTCAGCATTTGTCAGCCAGGCCCAAGGTGATAGTAAAAGGAAATTAAAGAAAATTAGAGGGATTTGTAGGGATGTCCATAATACAGCTAATGGAGATTGCAAATACAGTATATATGAATAGGGAGATGGAGGAAGAACGTAAAATGAGGAAAAAGGCAGATATGCTAGCGGTAGCTATCTTAAGTGTAGAAAGACAGGGAAGTGAATAGAGGAGACGAGAATAGGCTGAGCAAGGGACTTTAAGTAGGAATTAATGTGCGTATTGTAGAAAGGAGGGACATTGGAAGAGTGAGTGTCCACAGAGAGAGCAGTATGAAGGTGATAGACAAGGAGAGAGAAGGGTACGAGGAGGTTATAGTGGTAGTTATAGAGTAAGAGGAAGTTTTAGAGGGAATGGTGGGAATAGTAGAGGAAGTGTTCAAGGAGACAGATACTATCCACCCACGCAGAGACCTAGAGAAAGAGAGGATAGAGATTTTGTGGGTCTGGCTGACACTATCATGGAAGACTATTGATACCGACTGGGCTCCATCCCACTTGGTCAAGCGGAGCCTATGGTCGATGTAGCAATAGGGGGAAAGAGAAGTTCTTTCATGATCGACACAGGTGCTGAACATTCTGTGGTGAAGCATTAGTTCCTATATATGCCAGAGTGTCCGATTCAACTTTTAGGACGAGATCTATTATCGAAGCTTTAAACTCAGATAACCTTTTACCTAATGGATTAACATCTCTGAAGTTTAAGGGATTACCAGGCATAATGGCGATATCGGTGCCGAGGGAAGAAGAATGACGCTTCTATTCCATAGTGACAAGTGTTAACCCTAAGAGTGATGAATCCTTATTTGACATTCCAGGAGTATGGGAAGAAAATAATCCTCCAGGACTTGCTCGTAATATCCCACCAATACATATCGAGTTAAAGCTCGGGGTGTATTCTGTTAGCCTTTGTATGTTGTTCTTTTATCTACCCCAACAGCTGTAAAGGTGGCGGAAGTGACTCCTTGGATTCATCATTCTAAGGTTAAACCAGCAGCAGACTCTTGGCAAACTACTCCAGATCCTGAGAATCCTTGCAGGACCCGGTTGAAGCGTGCAACTCAGTCGGAGTGACGAGGGGATATCGAGACATTGTAATTAAAAGTCTACAAAGATCATCAAGTAGGTGTTTTGACGGCCATAATAAAGCCTGACCACCTGCCTACGTGTCATAGCCAGAGTATCTTGAAGGGATCTCTGTGAAGGAAAGTGAGGATCAGAAGAACAACATCCTTGCAGCCCTCACAATCGGGAAGCTGAGAGGCCATCGCACGGTTGAAGAAAAATGAGGATTTCAGGAATAATGTGTTTTATTGTGTCTTAGTATTTTTATGATTTTTCAGGAAGGTAGGAGTACAGACATACCGAATTGCGATAGTTGCATTAAGACTACTAAAACAGGTAACCAAATATCCCAAACTCTCATCTGGCACTCACAGTATGAATGTAAGGGATCTGTATCTAAATGTAGATATTTGGATATTGATTATAGTGTGTGCAAGCCAATATCAGGAGAGTCTAAATGTTTTGATCCCCATTTCCAACCCCGTACAATTTGGTTGGTAATTCGGAATAGTAACTCCCAGGGGACATTAATAAATAGGACTGTGATAAGCACCATACATTCCGCGGGTATTCTACTATTTGATGCATGTAAGGCGATTTCGGGTAGTGGAAGACTTTGGAATGTATGTGGTAATCTTAAATGGGAACGAACTTACGGGTTTAATGATAAATACTTATGTCCCAGTAAAAGATCTACTGATCCTGATTGCCCAAATAGAGACTAACTTCTGCCCCTATTGGTCATGTGTAGGTTGGGCAACCTGGGAAAAACAGTGGATCAAGATATGATTATCCAAAGGTTGCCTACCACACCATACTGTAAAACTATGTGTGTAACCCCGTTCACATGACCATTTCCAATCTGCAGTACTTTATTGACAGGTTTGGAGGTCTGTTTGGGTTTCAAATATATGGCACAGGAGTAGATCCAGGAACAATAATATATGTAGGTCTTGAAACTGAGACAGTGGCAACTCAAACTCATCAGGTTTCTCATTCCTTCTATGAGGAGATGAGTATTGAGGATAAAATTCCCCATAATGTTAACAACCTATTTATTGATTTGGCTGAGGGTATTGCAGGTAGTCTTAATGTAACTAATTGCTATGTGTGTGGAGGTACTAATATGGGAGACCAGTGGCCATGGGAGGCAAAGGAAATATGGTACCCTGGCTCTGAGACATATGAACAACAGATACCTTTCCAGTCTGATCATCAAGTAAGTACTAGAAGTAAATTGGAATGGTGGTTAAAAACCTCCATTATAGGTCATGTTTGTATAGCCAGGAAAGGGACAATGTATAACACGTCTGTAGGTGAGCTAACTTGCTTGGGACAAAAAGCCTATAATGTTAATACTAAAAATACTACTTGGTGGTCAGCTTCAAATGTCTCGGAACCTACTAATCCGTTTGCCAATTACACTCATTTAAAGGAGGTATGGTTTGACTTATCGGCTACATCTAGTTGGAAAGCCCCAGCAAATTTATACTGGATTTGTGGTAATAAAACTTATTCGGAGTTACCACAAGATTGGGAAGGGGCATGTGTATTAGGTATGCCAAAGCCATCCTTCTTCTTGTTGCCAATCGAAACAGGAGAGACCTTGGGAGTTAAGGTTTACGATGTAAATCATAAAAGGGAGAGAGCATCCTTGAATATAGGTAGCTGGGAAGATAATGAGTGGCCCCCTCAACGTATTATTAATTATTATGGACCTGCTACTTGGGCAGAAGATGGCACTTATGGATATAGAACTCCGATTATATATGCTCAACCGCATTATTAGACTACAGGCGGTAGTTGAGATTATTACTAATGAGACAGCTCAAGTGCTTAATCTTCTAGCTAAGCAAAATACCAAGATGTGATCAGCCATATACCAGAATAGGCTAGCCCTTGATTACTTACTAGCAGTAGAAGGAGGTGTATGCGGAAAGTTTAATCTAAGTAACTGTTGTCTGCACATAGATGATGAAGGGCAGGCAGTGGCTGAACTTACAAGCCACATGGTTAAATTTGAGCATGTACCTACTCAGGTCTGGAATGGGTATAATCTAAGTAGTTGGTTTGGAAGTTGGTATGAGCAGCTTGGAGGAATTAAGACATTAGTAGGAGGAGTAGAATTTATTATATTTTTTTTGTGCCTCCTCCTGCCCTGTCTAATTCCACTAGTGGTAAGGTCCCTACGTAGTATTATAGAGAGTACTAGAGAGAGAAAGACAGCTGCCCATGTAATGGCTGTCTGGAAGATATGATCCCCTAGCCCGAAGAGAATATATTCAGGATGAAGAATGTTGAAGGAGTTTTTAAGATGCTTACAAGGTCTACTCTGGTTCAATGGCTACTTGAGAGATGTAGGTAAAACTGTGATTGGTGATGCATCTGGAATAATGTTATATCAGAGGCATCAAAAGGGGGGAATGTGATGGGATTCCAGCATGGTTAAAATTTAGTAGGCCAAAATCTCCATGTGGCATATGTGTATGTTGTGTCAGTTGGTTAGCTACATGTAGCTAGGATACTGTCATCAGTGTACTGAGCATGTGCAGGAATGCAGGAACTGAAATTGCACTTATTTCCTTTGTCTTGGATGGGCCATGTGGTTTGACTAGATGTACAAGTCTATATTCTGCTCATTGATTGGTTAAAGGTATATGTGGGTGTAGCTATTAATGGGAGGAGTTATGTGCCTATATAGGGAGCCTGCACTATTGTTCAGGGCTCAGAACTTGCTGTATTTTTGGTGACATTAGTCCCTCTGAGTCCCGATCGGTGATCCAATAAAGAATCTCCTCCTTCCTGAAGAAACCTGTGTCCATCTCTCTGTGCTTTGCTTCCGTCAGTTTCTCCGGTATCAGTACCAATATTAGCAGAGGGCACTGTGTATATATATATATAATGTCTCTCTTTGTCCTTGCACACACACTTTAAATTTTCAGAATGCCAGGTGCACTCTATCTGTATTGATCCTGATGAAAGCCACGGACGTTAGCTGAAACGTTGATTGCATTTTAAAGGAATGAAATAAAGGAACCTTTTAAAAGAAAACAAGACCGTGAGTGCAAGCCTTTCAATACTTGTGTATATATATATATATGCTGATAATCACAACATTAACCCATTAAGGACTGAGCCAAATGTACAAGTTGTGATCAAAACAAAACATAAACAAAACCTGGAATTTGCGCTATATGTCTGTTCAACCGTAATTCACCTCTTTTATATTAAATGCACCCACCCTTATTATATGTCATTTTATTCAGGGAAAACAGGGCTTTCATTTAACATCAAATATTTAGGTATGAAATATAATTTAATATGAATAAAATATAAAAAAAAATAGGGGAATATAAGAAATGTTGTTGGGGCGGAGCCTAGCTTCCAGGCTGATCAGACGTGCAGGAACCAAGCTCCTGACCAAAACTGCTTATTTGAGGGTAGAAACCCCCAAAAACCGGCACTTCTACTATTAGGAGGATGCTAAACGGGGATGGGACACCCGGAGGAACCGACTGACACCCGATTCTCCCCTAACAATAGCCGGGAACCCTAAAAACCTGCTGAGGCCTACTGGGGATCGAACCGAGGAGAGGCGGCCGCTTTCCTTGCTAGAGAGCTAGACCACAGGCTCAGCATACCTCCTAAATCCTACCAACACCCCCCCCCCCCGGACTGGTGGGGGACATCCCGGTCCGCACTAAACGACTGAAGCACACACACAAGCTACTGCCACGGGGCCTGACCGAGACACCTGGGTGAGCCACGAGGCACCCTCAAGATGGCCGCCACAGCGCAACCCCAGCACAGCCCAGTAAGCCAGACGGACCAAAGCTGGAGAGAGGCCTTTGACACCCGGTTTGAGGCTATTTGCCAGGCCTTCTGGGACCGCATAGCCAAGCGGGGACCCCAGCCGGGCCCTCCCGAAACGGAACCTACCTACCACACAGCAGCGGACACCTGTCCCTCTTCTGGGCCGGGGGCCCAACTGGAGGAAACTCCAGGCCGTAGTCCGACCACCCACAAGGAAGACCGCAAGCCGGAAACCCCGGGGACCCACGATCTGGCCTCCCGATGGAGGGGGATCCACGGACAGAGGGCACTAGCCCCCTACAAAGCCTGGAGCCGAAGAGACAGAGACCCGTCATGCTGCACACAGAGCTCGCAACGCGAACAGGGCAACCCAGGTTCCCGCATACCGACAAGAAGCACGAGCAAAACAGATCTGGAAACGGACTCTCCATTGCGGCAAGCACGGGGCATAGGCTGAGGAAGGCACACAACACACTCATCAGCCCACCTCCTGAAGCCTGACAACGGTCTGAGCCCTGACAACCCCTCATGGACACTGCTAACTGTAAATAGCCCATTGTACACAGGCTTACTCACACCTTAGCTAACAACGAAAATCCTAGCTTCTATAGCTATATCAGTCTTATACAAGCTGTCGCTTCACCAGCTTGTTATACATAGATCCTACACTTCTATGTCTGATAACATCACACTAGCCTAGCATATTACCCACAAAACATGCACAATCTACCTGCCTAGCAATGTATACCGCTATCAACCGCAAGCTTCCAACTTAACCCACGCTCTGACCAAGCATTTTCACAGCATAAATACATACTTACAGACGAAGCTACACGGTTAACCCTGATTATGTTAAACATGTTTATGTTATAATGCAATTGTGCCTGATATTCAAATGCCCAACACGATGAGAATGGGTTAAATTATATTAAGCATGGTTACATCTATTTAAGCGGTTAAATGTTAACTGTTATAGTGATTAGGATAATGTGATTGTCGAGTGCTATTAAGCTTAGTATAACTGCGAACACCGAATATAACAAAATGAATGATCGCTGTATAGGCTCCATGCTCTACCCATGGTATAACAACTGAGTTACAATAGTATCCTGAAGACATTGCCGAAGTCAAGTGTGCACGGAGTATCTGTATCAGCCGGCGGCTGCACGAACTCGTTATAGGACTGTCCCATTCAGGGTCCGGTGAATTGCTGTTTGATATGTTTTTTTTTTTAATAAATCATTTTTAATCTTACCGGCTGCAGTGGACATCTCTGTATATTTGGGCTATTCATCTGCTCTATGCTTGTGAGTGAACTCTTTATTTTAAATACTCACAATACTTTCACTTTGCAATATTTCACTATATATATTTTGTATTTTTCTTTTATATGTTACCATTTGGAGCTGAGATTAACTTCAGATATGTTACTAGTGTAAGTTTCTATTTATACATATTTGTGCACTGGATCACTTTGAAGTGGTTTTTGCAATTTGCACTTTTGTATTATATGGATATATGCACATTGCACTTTCTATGAATGAAAAGTTTTTGCACTTTATTTCACATATTTGATGTTGTTAGACAATTTGCACTTTGAATTTTAGCGCACTTATTTTTTCTGTTTTGACTGTAATTTTTTGTTTTATGGGCTAATATACTTATAAGTGCTGCTTTATTTATTAAGGTTCACATTATTACTTTTAAAGCACCACTTTTTCACTTGTTGATTGTATTTCTATTATGTAAAAATATTATATAAATATATTTGTAGAATTTAAATATATATATATATATATAAAAAAAAATTAATTTAATTTATATATAGCTATATATATATATATATATATATAGAGAGAAAGATATATAGATATATATATGTATTTATAATGTCATTCTAAATGTATTTTGAATTTAATATATATGTATATTTATTTTAAAATACAGTTAGAACAAATTAAAACTAGTATATAATTTTTTTAATTTAATTTTAATTTAGTTTTATTATTTTTTCATTTTTTTAAAATGTATTTATTGATTATTTTCATTATATATATATATATATGTATATATATATATATATAAATAACATCATTCTACGTGTATTTTAATATTAATATATATATATATATATATTTATATTAAAGGAACACTATAGTCACCTAAATTACTTTAGCTAAATAAAGCAGTTTTAGTGTATAGATCATTCCCCTGCAATTTCACTGCTCGATTCACTGTCATTTAGGAGTTAAATCACTTTGTTTCTGTTTATGAAGCCCTAGCCACACCTCCCCTGGCTATGACTGACAGAGCCTGCATTAAAAAAAAACTGGTTTCACTTTCAAACAGATGTAATTTACCTTAAATAATTGTATCTCAATCTCTAAATTTAACTTTAATCACATACAGGGGGCTCTTGCAGGTTCTACCAAGCTATTAACATAGCAGTGGATAAGAAAATCTTAATTAAACAGAACTTGCAATAAAGAAAGCCTAAATAGGGCTCTCTTTACAGGAAGTGTTTTGGAAGGCTGTGCAAGTCACATGCAGGGAGGTGTGACTAGGGTTCATAAACAAAGGGATTTAACTACTAAATGGCAGAGGATTGAGCAGTGAGGCTACAGGGGCATGTTCTATACACCAAGACTGCTTCATTAAGCTAAAGTTGTTCAGGTGACTATACACTTGGTAAATGTATGTGTATGTGCATATAAAAGTACTTAGATCATATATATACAAATATAGATATATGATCCAAGTACTTTTATTAACTTTCTAAACTTTTTTACAGACATTAGGGGGACTACCTGAGAGGAGGTACTGCATAAGCCGGCTATTCCGGCCATGCGATCGCAAGGACCATGCAATCACGTCCAGAGAGGGCCGGAATGGGCAGAGGGGGTCTGCCTGAGCTCCCAGGCAGTCCCCAGGATCACGACCACTGGCGTGGGAACGGCGGGGACCCGGTAAGTCCAAAGGTTCTATGCCGCCTGCTGGCGTTTAGGACCACCCTAAAAAGGACAGCATAGAATGCCCGCCATCCTTAAGGGGTTAAACAATGCAGGTGAAGACAATAACATTGATTATATTGTTACAATGACACCTGTCAAGGGGTGGGATATATTAGGCAGCAAGTGAACAGTCAGTTCTTGAATTTTATGTGTTGGAAGCAGGAAGAATTGACAAGCAAAAAGATCTGAGTGACTTTGACAAGGGCCAAATAGTGATGGCTTGACGACTGGGTCAGAGCATCTCCAAAATGGCAAAGGTCTTTTGGGATGTTTCCAGTATGCATTGGTAAGTACCTCACAAAGGTGGTAGAAGGAAGGACAACTGGTGAACCGGTGAAAGGCTAGCCCATCTGATCCAATCACACAGAGGATTTGCTGTAGTTTAAATTGCTGAAAAACCTAATGCTGGCCATGACAGAAAGGTGTCAGAACAACAGTGCAAAGCAGTTTGCTGTGTAAGGGGCCCCATAGCTGTAGACTGGTCAGAGTGCCCACGATGACCACTGCCAAAACTGCCTTTAATGAGGACGAGTGTCAGAACTGGAACATGAAGCAATGGAAGGTTACCTGGTCTAATTAGTCATGTTTTTTGTCTTTTAGGTCAGGTAGAAGGCTGGGAGTGTGTGCTTGTTTACGTGGGGGAGAGATGGCAGCAGGATGCTCTATAGGCAGAAATTTATAACTGCTATTTATTACCTGCATATCTCAAGTTGGATTTTGAAAAACCCTCCTTAGGTGCAGAAACTCGAATCATGTTTCCATAACTATTCCAAAATTCCCAGCTTGACATGCAAATGAGCAGAGACATAGATGATGTATTTCAGATTTCTCTTACCATTTCTGTAGTTACCCTTAGCATTGGACATTGCATAACAGTAATTTTTCAAGGTTAAAACTGCAGTCCATGGCTGGTTTCTGATAACTAGTCCTTCTGGATCACAACCCATGCTATGGTTTAAAAACCAAACCTGTGAATAAAGCAATGTCTATTGCAACAGGTAACTACAGAAATGCAAGAGTGAAGTCTAAACGCACCTGTGTGTGCTGGTTTGCATGCCAAGCTTGGAACTCTAGGATAGTTGTGAAAACATGATTATTAGATTTTCTATGCCAAATGAGGACTTTTCAAAGTACACTTTGAAATATGCAGGTGATGCACAACATTCATTATTTAATTTGCACTGTTGGCATTTTTCTTGTGTTTTGCCTCACCACAATCTTATTGGCACCTATAGATTTATATTACAGGGAACATATAGTCCTGAAAATAACTCTTTTTTTTGTTGTTGGTTTTTTTTTGTTTAGCACTATGCATTCCCTTATAGTGCAGCAATCACTGTCTACCCCCATTTTCTTAGTAAAATGAAGATAACTCACCTGGTTCCATAGAGAAGCAATGGATTGGAACCAGGCATGCACATCCAAAGTTCATGTTCCTCCAATCAGATCCTGCTGTCAGCAGCATTTCATTCAAGGACCAGGTTTGACTTGGTTTTGCAGGAGCAATAGCCCTGAGTGGCTGTCAGAAAGACAGAAGCTAGAGGTGGATTTAATACTGCAATGCAAACATACAGTTTCTAGAAAACTGAATCGTATAATATTGCAGGGTTAAAAGGACAGGCCCACAGCACCCAGCCTAACTAATTGAGATGAAGTGGTCTTGGTACCTTTAGTTGTCCTTTAATTATATATGTATTTTGTATCAGACACAAGGGGAACAAGACTGAGATCCAGCCTTTTGGTAAGTATCCCAGGCAGTGAATCGCCATCTTGGTTTTCAATAGCTGCTATACTTCCCAAGGAAGCTCCCGCACATGTTAGAGATGTGTGTTGTATGATGGTTCTCATGTATGCACCCCATTGGTGCAAGTTTGGGGCATTCTGGGAAGGGGATGCACGATCCACAACTCTTTTAGTTTTTATGAGGTTGCCGTGAGATTGCTAGCCTCGAAAGGTGGGTGTTATTGCGGCTTATTGTAGAATCACTTGGGTGTCTAAAAAAATGCCCCGGAAAGAGTGCGTTTCAGGTGGAGTATAGGGGCAGAGTACCAGAGTCCTTAAACAGTCTGACTAAACTTTATAATAGAAGGTATCAAAACACATCTAAGATAATAGCATGGAGTAACCTGGGGCTGAATGTCCATGTAGTAGCATTGTGCTACATAAATTCCATCAGCCAGGATGAGAAGGGCTGCTATCAGTCTGTCAGTGTATGTGATGCTCTGATAATTAGACAGACATGATTACCAGTATTAAAGCTTCAGATTAATATAAGCATACTGATATGTGTTCTAGAACAATTATCTGTTTTAATATCAGAGGGGTACTAAAAACATATTATTTCTCACCGTTATGGCATTGAAAAGGCTCCTCGGACAAAACTAATTATTTTGGTTTCTGTTTAGCAATCTCCTTATTAATGTATTTCTCATGTGGACTGGTTCCGATATTCTTGTAAAAGCTCCCTGGTGGCACCTTTTGTTTCAATAATGTTTGCTGAGCTCTGCCTAGGTCCCTGATTGAAAGTTTCCAGTGAACATTTGCTTATGACACATCACCTGAAAATGAATGATTTTCCTAATTCACTAATCCAATTTAATATCCTTATGGAATAAATACTCATTCAAATTACAGCCTGTTATCTGTTTACTTGTCCAGAATGATAACGTCTCGATGTATGTGTTCAATCCTAAAGATTATAAAATATCATCTTCAGAAAATACAGAAAGTTAGTTATTCAAAAAAATGAGAATTCAAAGTGTAATCAAAGTGAATTTCAAATTCAAGGCAACATAACAGAACTGGAAAAACAAATGTATTCACTTCGAGTCTTGCTACCATGAAATTCACTGTCAATTCAATTTAATATTCTCACTTTAGTAATTAACCTTGTATATTTTCTTACAGCCATGCAGGACAATAGTAACTTTTTTTTTTTTTTTTTTAACTGCGATAGAATGCTGAAATACCACAATTTTGCTGAAAGGGATTGGTGGTTGGATGAAAAATACTCAATAAAGAAAGTATTAGACAGAATAGGGAGTAGGCCTGCCTGGAAAGGTATCAGCACACAGAACAAAATATACTACAAAGGAGCACAGAATATAAAAGACCAATGTTATGAGAGAGGATCGAGATACCAAAAGACAAAAAATATTTTTATTACCTTGTGTTTATAGATTCTGTTTTTGATGTATATATTTTTTTGGATTATCTGATAAAGTTTATTGATCTTTTATACAGTGTGCTCCTGTGTAGTATATTTTGTTCTATGTATTTATTTAGACTCGGAGGGAAACATGGGCATTGTTCACAGTGAGCACCCGCCTGTATTTTAGATCTTGTTTGCCTGTTTTTTTGAGTGCCCTGCACTATATTAATTGTTACTAAGGAATCAGCACATACTTGGCTGGCTTACTGCCTTCCAACCAGCCCCACTCAGGGCAAATTACGCTGAGAGTGCTGCTGAAACGGTCTCTGCATGCTCCTAGTGCTCACAGCACACTGGGAGTGTGTATAGCTATATACTTGAGCTGTGCTGGCTGAGGACATCTGGAACACCAGAGAGGAATATTTAGGATCCTGGGACATTCCCAGCAATCAGGGCTCTCCTGCCCAAATCAGGATATTTGGGATGCCTGCTTAGTTTAGGGACTACGCCCCAGAGTGAATGGAGATATGCAAAACTCTAACCTAAATGATTACATGACTATTCATTTTCAAAAACTAAATTTGGTAATGCATTAAAGGGACAAGCACCATAACTACTGCAGCACGCTGAGTAACATTTCAATTTGTTTTAGAATGGTTTGACCACTTACCTGGTCCCCAGACACCTGCATCACATTCATCCTGCAAGAAAAGCTGGATGTTCTCACTGAGCTAAGCAGGTCCGATGCAGCACCAGACTCATTGACTGAGAGCACTCAGATGATGAAAGCAGAGATGACCTGTCCTGCTTAGCTCAGCTCAGGGGTAACCAAAAGCAAGGCTGCAGGCTCCTGGCAGAACTCAGGCATGTGTTCAAATTATTCTAAAAGGTATTAACAAATTACTCTGGGAGGTTGTAAGGTCATTTATAGCACCATAACCACTACGACAGGCTGTGGTAGTAATGATACTTGGAGTGTTCCTTTAAGGTTTGGTTCCATAAGATCCTTAAAAAAATATTCAACTAGGGTTTGATATCTCTTTTCGGTGTTGCTATATACTTCTCTAGGTCTCACCCAAAACCTAGATTGGTTACTCTAGAACCCTGCTGCTATTACCAGATGTCAAACATTCTAAGTCACATTTCAAAGTCCTCAGTATCACCAACAGGTACCTTTTGTGTAATGCAAAACTGGTGTAGGAATCATTTAGAATTAACATTTGGCTATGTCCATACCACTGTATGGGGCCATGGCACAATCACCCTGGGCAATGATATTAAGAAATGCACGAATGAGCTAAGGAGACAAAAGAATAGCATGTCTGTTCTACTGGAAGGGTTAATATACCAAATCATTAGAGTGAGAAAAGTAGCAAACACCGGGCAACTTGCCCCTTTCTTCCCCCGTGCTGGCTGTCCCATCTCTAGCGCTCTCTGGTACATACAGTCCTAGTTTCGAGATGAAGGGGCGCTTTTAGTTTAAATAATGCCCCTAATGTCCTGGTCAGGGAACGCATTGTGAAATACCAAGATGATGCCATGTCTTTATCCAAACAGTAGTGACGCCATCCTGCAGAGGAGGAGGAGGGAAGGACAGCCAGCCTTTTCACTTTTCCAGTGTTCTGTAATTCTGTCCCTTGTTTTTGAGTTTTGTTGTTGTCATCCGTTTCTGCACGATCTTTGCATCAAAGACTTAATTGAACACAAAAAAACTTACCCCAGCCTTTGCTGTACTGACTGACTTCTGAAAGATCTGGCAAAAAAAACTTCTTCATCTAACCATTTAGATTGTAAGCTATTTGATAAAATGAAGCAGTATAAGTGGAGTACGAGAACAGAGAACAATTGTTTTAAAAGCCTCTATTATATATTTAACTGTAAACATGTTTATGCAGTTGCACAACGGGTTTAAAAGTAAATTATTACACTACAGGTTATTTACAGAACTGTGAATTGTTGAGAAATTGTTTTATTAATTCTGGCTGAATTTTAATATTTAGGCTAAAATAACTGAACTGAAACAACTGACTTGAATAATATTTGCAACTCAGCTATTGTGACCCCATGGTCATTGGTTAACCATTTATTAAGGAGAGAGAAGCTATGTCCTTCTTCTCCAGTCCTTCTTGAAACTGGAGCCATTTTCGAAAATATTATTTTTTGTCCTCCTCATGTGCTCTCTTTAGCCTCCCTCCCCTTCTGTGCCTTTATTTGTCCCCCCTGTACTCTCTTTTGCCCCCCTTCCCTCCTGTGCCTTTCTGTGTCCCCTCTGTGCCCTATTTAGCCCCCTCTCCTCCTGTGCCCTCTTTAGTCCCCTCTTCTTCTGTGCCCTCTTTAGCCCCCCTCTCCTACTGTGCCTGCTAAGGCTCACCTGAGGTGGGCAGACCGCGGCAGAG
This sequence comes from Pelobates cultripes, assembly GCA_933207985.1. Classification (NCBI taxonomy): domain Eukaryota; kingdom Metazoa; phylum Chordata; class Amphibia; order Anura; family Pelobatidae; genus Pelobates; species Pelobates cultripes. The sequence continues at coordinate 79,222,428 of OW240919.1, read as the reverse complement.
GAGCCTTTGTTTCCTATACTCAGTGTAACAGGAAGCAGTTCTGTGCTCTCTGTGAGCACTGTCGCACCAGGTAGGGGAACAGAGGCTCCTCTCCTGCTGGTCACTGGGAGATTAGCCCTCGCTTAGTACACCACTGCTACCGGGTGCAGAGCTGCAGACTGAAGTAGCTGTCAGCAAGCTCTGGTCAATTAGAACAGTTGCTGCAGGTTACTATGGCAACACGGAAGAGCTAGCTCACCGGACCACCAGAGAAAAGATTACTGCAGAAGAAAGGGTATAGGGTGGCCACATTGTCATCCTCCCCCCACACACACACACACACACACTGACCCCTCATCCTTCCCACCCACCAATAACTGTCACCCCCTTCAACCTGCCACACACATTAACTCCCATACTCTTGTCACACTCACCCTCTCCAACCATGCCATATTCACTCTTTCACATTAACCTCTCCAATCCTGAAACACTAATTCCCCCACCCATGCCATACTCACCCTGTTACATAAACCCCATAATCGTGTTACCCTCACATCCTCTTGCTCTGACACACTCACTCCTCCAACCATGTTACATTCACCCCAACCCTGTAACACTCTCCCCCAACCATGCCACCCTCACCCTGTCACAATAACCCAATTAATCCTGTCACACTTACCATCCCTTTCCCTGATACACAATACCACACTCATCCCCAATCCTGTCACATTCACTCTACCAACTATGCCACACTCACCCTATCACATTAACCCCTTTACCCCGTCACACCCCCTCACCCAAATAATCCGCACTCATCCTGTCACATTAGCCCTCCTAATTCTGTCATACTTACCCGTCACATTCCCTCCTCCAACCATGTCACATTCACCCTCAACACTACCACACTCAACCCTCCTCACTCTCACCCTGCCACAGTTACTCCTTTACCGACCAATGCACAAGGGCCACAGGAAGCACCCCCACACACAACACACTGAAAGCAGCTACCACACACACATAAGACCCCAGACACAAACATACACTTGCTCACAGACATACAGTCACACAAGGATACTCTGTCAGACACACACTCTCAGGCTCATATACAGGTAGGCAATGACAGACATATTCAGAAGTACACACAACCCAATACACATTGTAACTGTATACAGGGGTGTGCCTGGAGCATTTGGCACCCGGGGCGGATCCTATATTTGGCCCTCTTCTCCTCCCATCCCCCCAGCTTACAAATGTAAAAAAATTTTAAAAACACAGCAAATTTTTTAAAATGTATTTAGCACCGAGCAGTGTTTGTATTATTTATGTATTTAGCACCGAGTGGTGTTTGTGTGTTTGAATGTAAGCATGTTTTTGTATGGAGTATGTGTGAGTGAATGTACGAGTGTGTTTGCACGTTTTGCATTTGAATGCAGGCGTGTATTTTTCTGTAGTGTGGTTTTTGAATATAGTGGTGTGTTTTTATGTAATGTTGACATATGGATGCAGGGTTGTATTTGTGTGTAGTGTAGCGAAATGCTGAGATGTATGCACATATACACATATACACACACTGGCACACAGACACATAGGTACACACATGCAGTTACATAGAAACACAGTCATACACAGATACAGACAAACACTACACACACACATACAGACACACAGAGAAAGACACACAGGCACAGACACACATACAGATAGAGATACACACATACAGACACACTGATACAAACAGATACACAGACAGATACAAATACACACACTGACACAGATACACATATACCAACACACATACAGATACACAGACATACAGATATATGCATGTATAAGTGTGTGTGTGTGTTTGTATAGTGCATGTAGTGTGTTTGTATAGTGAGAGCAGTGTGTGTTTGTATAGTGAATGCAGTGTCTTTGTGTAGTGGATACAGTGTGTGTGCTTGTATAGTGGATGATGGTGAGAAGGAGGGGGTAATGGCTTGAGGGAGGGGGGAAGGTGAGAGGGAGGGGGGTGATGTGAGAGGGGATGATGGTGTGAGGGAGGGATGATGATGAGGGGGATGTGAGAGGGGGTGATGTGTGAGGGAGGAGGGGTGATGATGAGGGAGAGAGGGGTGTAGCAGTTGCCTGGCACCCCGACTGGGTACCTCCGTTAAAGGATGCTCCTAGCGCTTCCTGAGGACTCCAAGCACTGCAGCAGACACCACAATCACCGAACCAGAGAAGCGTATACCTTCTCTCAAGCATATGAATGCTGTAGACAGTTGAATAGGAACCATACGAATAGGTTTACTCTCCTAGCAGTCAAACTGGAACAGCATACAATAAATCCTTCCCCCAATAATGAGACGACACTTCACTTTGAGGGTTAAAACAGGAACTCTCTGTACTGTCACATACAGTCTCTTTTATTCCCAAATCACAAACATAGTACAGCCCACAGGGCGTTACAAAACAACCAATCACATATCAGTTACATCCCACATATTCCCTCCCCTTATCCTGAGAGGAAACTCAATTACACATACAGTTAAAACATACTTTCTACCCAACTTTCATAACTCTAAAACCATACATCACATTCACATAAAATTACATATTCACAATCAATCCATTCAGGGGAACAACATATTCAAAAATGGCACAAATCAGACAAGGGGTTCAAAAGTTAGTAAAAAGTCCTTTGTGACTAAATGAAGCATGGCTTTCTGGCCCAAACCAGTTTCAGAGTCTTCTATCCTGGAGATAAGTAATTCAATTATCTCCCAGGACAGACACAAGACTCCATTAAGCACATGGTTGCAAAAAGACACAAAACACTTTAAAATACATAAAGTCACATTTACACATAACACACAGACATTTCACATATCCCCAGATAGCTGGGATCTGAGTGCACATTATTAGATGAATGGCACTCAGATCACACAAATAAGCCTTTCTGCAGGGGAAATAAACGGTTTAACCTGCAGGGCCATAGTCCAAAGGGAGCAGGCGAGCAACCAGGCTTCTCCAGTTCACAGTGGCGAGGTTGGTTTCGCCACACTTCTCCCCTTTACCAACTAGACTAACAGGGTATCTGACCTCCTGCCGGTCAGTGCCCTGGTTAGTCCAGCAACCCACCCACAAAACAGAAACAGCAGTACAGCCCACCCACAATAACTGGTTACTACACCTGGGTAGAGGAGAACTTTGTCCATGTCCAGGTGCCTCACCACGACTGTGTGGGCAACTGTTAGGCTGCCTTGGTGGGTTGCTGAGTGGGCAGAGACCAGCGGTACTCTGCCCTGATGCCAGTGCTACCACGGAAGTAGCCTGGTGGGAGCCTGGTTGTGGGAGGGAGAGACCGACTGTCTCCCCTCTGGATACACCGCTCTGTGGCTGGGGAACAGGACCGACTGTCCCTACCCCTTGTGCTGTAAGTGCAGAGACTACAGTCCCATCTGCACTGTTGGGGGGTGTAACATCTCCCCTTGCTGGGTTAGGCTGCCGCTGGAGAGAGGGTGTAACAAGCTCCTCTCTCTGAACTGTAAACTGCCGCTGGGGAGAGGGGGTATCAGGCTCCTCTCCCTGACACTCTCTCTGCTGGTGGAGAGGGGGACCAGCTGTCTCCCCTTTCATTATTTTGTCCTGTGGTTGGGGTGCGAGACTGACGGTCTCTGCTCCCTGCAGGACACTCTGCCGCTGGGGAGGAAGGACGGCACCTTCAGCTCCCTGGGGTACACACTGCCGCTGGGGAGGAAGGACTGCACCTTCAGCTCCCTGGGGTACACACTGCCGCTGGGGAGGAAGGACTGCACCTTCAGCTCCCTGGGGTGCACACTGCCGCTGGGGAGGAAGGACTGCACCTTCAGCTCCCTGGGGTACATACTGCCGCTGGAGATCTGGGCCGACCGCCCAGCATCCCTGTAGGGCCGGTTGAGAGACCGCCGTCCCATCTCCACCTGCCATCTGTGGGTCTGCCCAGGACCAGTCTGTGAGGTCCCTCAACATTTGCGAGTAAGGACCACCTGCTTCCGCACCTGGCAACTCCGGCTGCTGCTGGGGATCTGGGCCGGTCCCATCTCCACATGCCTGTTGTGGTTCCTCACAGGACCAGTCTATGAGGACCCCTACTTCGGGTTCCTGCGGCCGCCTCAGGGGGAGACGGCTAGCCTCCTCGGATGCAGCCTCTACTCGGCTGCTGTAACACTCCTTCCGCTGAGCATACTCTCTCTCTTTCGCCAGCCGGAATTCTCGGGCCAGCCTTGTGTTTCGCTCGGCCGTGACCTGGTTCCAGATCACCCGGCGTACCTCCATGGGTAAATCATCCCCATACTGGGCCACTCGCTGCCTCACCTCGGCCATCCAATCATCGCCAGAGCCTTCCATACTTGTCTGCTCCAAGTCGCTGGATACCTCTGCTCCCAGGTTCGCTGCACGTGTGCTAGCGTTGCCCTCAATTTGTAAATCCAAACGAACTGTGTCTCTGAGCTGCTTTACCTCGCACTAGGACGCCATCCCACCGCTGCCACCAATGTAACGGATCGCCTGGCACCCCGACTGGGTACCTCCGTTGAAAGATGCTCCTAGCGCTTCCTGAGGACTCCAAGCACTGCAGCCGACACCACAATCACCGAACCAGAGAAGCGTATACCTTCTCTCAAGCATATGAATGCTGTAGACAGTTGAATAGGAACCATACGAATAGGTTTACTCTCCTAGCAGTCAAACTGGAACAGCATACAATAAATCCTTCCCCCAATAATGAGACGACACTTCACTTTGAGGGTTAAAACAGGAACTCCCTGTACTGTCACATACAGTCTCTTTTATTCCCAATCCACAAACATAGTACAGCCCACAGGGCGTTACAAAACAACCAATCACATCACAGTTACATCCCACATATTCCCTCCCCTTATCCTGAGAGGAAACTCAATTATACATACAGTTAAAACATACTTTCTACCCAACTTTCATAACTCTAAAACCATACATCACATTCACATAAAATTACATATTCACAATCAATCCATTCAGGGGAACAACATATTAAAAAATGGCATGAATCAGACCAGGGGTTCAAAAGTTAGTAAAAAGTCCTTTGTGACTAAATGAAGCATGGCTTTCTGGCCCAAACCAGTTTCAGAGTCTTCTATCCTGGAGATAAGTAATTCAATTATCTCCCAGGACAGACACAAGACTCCATTAAGCACATGGTTGCAAAAAGACACAAAACACTTTAAAATACATAAAGTCACATTTACACATAACACACAGACATTTCACATATCCCCAGATAGCTGGGATCTGAGTGCACATTATTAGATGAATGGCACTCAGATCACACAAATAAGCCTTTCTGCAGGGGAAATAAACAGTTTAACCTGCAGGGCCATAGTCCAAAGGGAGCAGGCGAGCAACCAGGCTTCTCCAGTTCACAGTGGCGAGGTTGGTTTCGCCACAAGGGGTGATGGTGAGAGGGGGGGTGATGGTGAGAGGGAGAGGAGGGTGATGGTGTGAGGGAGGGGGGTGATGATGAGAGGAAGAGGGGGTGATGATTAGAGGAAGAGGGGGTGATGATGAGAGAAAGGGGGGTGATGATGAGAGGAAGGGGGTGATGTGAGAGGGAGGAGGGGTGATGATGAGAGGGAGAGGGGGTGATGATGAGAGGAAGGGGGAGTGATGATGAGAGGGGCGGTGATGTGAGGGGGACATGGGGGTGATGTGTGAGGGATGGGGAGAGGGGACGGACGGACTATACCTTAATTCCCTGGTGGTCCAGTGGGCTCCCTGGTGGTCCGGTGGCCATAATATCCGGTCTGCAGACCATGCTGCAGACCATGAATCTCGCGAGACCCAGTCAGAGTGTTGCCGTGGTAACCCACGACAATGCTCTGATTGATCAGATCTCGCGAGACACATGGTCTGTAGGTCTGCTCATTGCGGAGCTGCAGACCGGTGTCTGCGATAGGCGCAGAAGGGGCATCTCACCCGGCGGCATATTGAGCAAGCCGTCGGGCCCCCTCCTGGTGTCGGGTCCTCGGTCAGTGACCCAGGACCCGACACAGTCTGCCCGGGCAACCCCCTAGTGAGTGGCACCCATGGAGGACCGCCCCACAGGGCTTGCCACCTTAGAGCACCACTGAAGCGAGCACTTATTCAGTAGGCAGAGTAGGCACCTGCATAGCCTGCCTACTTTGCTGAAATATACTGGGGAGAGAGAAGACAGGCAGTGGCAAGAGAGCGCTGATGTGTTTCCATTACCTACTGTTCCCTACCCTCTGTGGTGATGCTGAGAGCCTAAATATGACATCACTTCAGTCGCGGTCTCACTGAACAGTGCTTGAGGGAGCAGTGAGGAGTCTGTCATGGTATGTGTGTCTGTCATGGTATGTGTGTGTCTCTGTCATGTTGTGTGTGTGTCTGTCGGTGTCATGGTGTGTCTGTCTATCACGGTGTGTGTGTTTCTGTCTGTGTCACGGTGTGTGTGTGTCTGTGTCACGGTCTGTCTGTGTCATGCTATGTATCTGTCATGGTATGTGTGTTTTTACTCACCTTTTTTCCCCCCACGTCGTGCTGGTCTCCCCTCGACTGGCCCTGCCTCTATGGCTGAGATCATCAAGCTTGATGATCTCAGCCAATCCACACTGACACAGGAAGCACCTCTAGTGACCGTCTGAGTGTCAGTCACTAGGAAGCAATGTAAACACTGCCTTTTCTCTAAAAAGTCAGTGTTTACATTGAAAAGCCTACAGGGACAGGCTATAGACACCAGAACCACTACATTAAGCTGTGTGTGTGTGTGTGCGCCTGCTAGTGAGTGGGCTTGCTTGTGTGTGTGTGCCTGCTACTGAGTGAGCTTGTGTTTTTATGTCAATGACCTTATGTACATCAGTGAGATTGTTTGTCTATGAGGCTGTGTATCAATCAGCTTGTGTCAGTGAGATTGTCTGTGTCTGCATGTGAGTATGCTTACTGTATAATTAAACATTTTACTCTGAAAGGACCAATATTTTATATTGGAAAAAGATATATATATATATATATATATATATATCAATCATCTAGGGTGACAAGACATAGCCTTACATATTACATGCGACCAGGGCCGCCACCAGAAGTTTTGGGGCCCTAACTCAGCTCAGGGTCTGGGCCCCCTGGCGCCCGCCTCCAATTCCGCCCACATGGTCCGCCTCCAAATCTCGCCCACAGGAATACACACACAGGCACAAAAACACACACTGATACAAAAGGACACAGATACACACAGATAGATACTAACAGACACACATACTGAAACAGACATACACATATATACAGACACACAGGCATACATAGTGACACACACATACTAACATACATACAGACACACATGCATGAGGACATACACATACATACACCGACATACATACACACAGACATATATTAATTCATACAGACATACATTCATACAGACAGACATACAGACACTGACATCCATACACACATACACAGGGCCGGTGCAAAGAATTTTGGGTACATAGGCGAAGATGCATTTTTCCGCCACCCCAAAAACATCTTCACCCATGTGCCTCTTAAACTCCCTTTTGTGTTTCTTATCCCGTCTTTTAAATATCTGACTCCCTTTAGTGTATTTTATCTCCTATTTTTGCCTCTGTGTGTCTCCTATCTCTCCTCTTTGTAGGACTCTTACATCCTCCCACATTTTGTGTCTTACTCCTCCCAGCCCCTTTGTGTGACTCCTTTTCTCCCAGCCCCTTTGTGTCTTTTATTCTTCCCAGCTCCTTTGTGTATGTCTCTTTCCTTCTCAAGCCCCGCTGTATGTTTCTTTCACATCCAGCCCCTCTCCCCGTCCCTTAATGGACCCCTCCCTTCTCTGACCCTTACTGTTCCTCTCCCCTCTCTCCTCCTTTACCTGTTCCTCAGTGTTCCTTTCCCTTCCCCCTACTTTCCCTGTCCCTTAGTGTTCCTCTCCCCTCCCTCCTCTGTTCCCTGTCGCTTAGTGTTCCTCTCCCTCCCTCCTTTTCCTGTACCTTAGGGTATCTCTCCCCTCCTCTCCCTGTCCCATGGTGCCCCACCCACCCCCATAGTGGTCCCCTCCCCTTCCTGGTGTGCCTCCTACCTTTCTTGTAGCGTGGCTGAGCGGAGCGAATCCTGGTACAGTGAGCTTTTCCTGTCAGTCCTGCCAGGTACAGGAAACAGAAGTTTCTGTACCACGGTACACTCCGCTTGGCCACGCTACAGTCAGGGGTGTATTTTATTTTTTATTTTTTGGCAACTACACTACTGTTGAGATTGGACTGGGTATTTACCCTCTGGGCGGTCTTTATATAAGACATCCCTTTTTGGGTTTTTTTCTTCCTTTTTTAAACACTGACAGTCACACACGCTCAATGACAAACACACAGACATCTCTGACAGCCAGACTCACTTATCTGACACACTCATTCATTGACAGACACTCACACGCACACTGACAGACTCATTGACAAACACACACTGACACACACACACAAACTCACAGACATTGACAGACACACGTACTCACATGCACACATGCACATACTGACAGACACAGTCACACGCACATACTGACAGACACACTCACACACACACTGACAGACATACTCACTCACACACACACACTGACAGAACCACACACACACACACAAACTCACATACTCACACACACACTGACAGACACATATACTCACATGCACACACACACAGTAATTAATAATCTAAATTAAATTAAAATTTCCCACCCAGCCTCCCTACCTGGAGAGCTGGCGTGGGTCTCTCATTGGTGGTCCAGTGGGGCTGCTGGGAGGCGTGTGGCTGAATTGGATTCCGAGGTGGCGAGGGAGCTCTGATCTCTCTGATGTGCTCCCTCGCAGGCTGTTTACTGATGACGTCATATTCCGGCTCCCGCGGCATCAGTAAACAGCCTGCGAGGGAGCAGATCAGAGAGATCAGAGCTCCCTCGCCACCTCGGAATCCAATTCAGCCGCACGCCGCGCCGGGGATCCAGGAGGTGACCTGGCAGGAGGGAGCACTTCCCTCCTGCCGGTCACTGGAATTTTTTATTTTTTTTTATTTAAATTTTTGTTTTATTCATTTTTCAGAATTGTACAAAAGCAATTGGTGTAGCGAGTTTACATACATGGTATACTACAAAGTAAACGTTACAGTATGATGTAACAGTAGAGTTGTTTCCAGAATAACAATTTACAGTTGAAATATGGAGTGAGTAGCAACTCCTCACAATGAGGATGTCAAAGAGGCAAGGAAAATATAGTCGGCGTGTGTCGCTGTCTAAGGCAGGTGGTAAAGAGAGAGAAAGAAAGAAAAACATCAGGACAATTATTTTTTATTCTTGAGAATGTAACACATTGCTAACTACGGTATATATTAGACCTCAAGTGTCGTTCGAGGAACTAGTCTTCAATACCATTGTGAATATCTGTGGTTATTTGGCCGTTCGGTTGGAGGACCAAGTCTCGAAATATTGAAGGGGGAATGTAAGTGGGTGAAGGGGGGGGGGGGGATAGGACTGTAAGTATGACTATCACTCTGAAGATGGAAGAAACTAATTGTCTTATCGGTTAGCTCGACTAAGGTGTCATTCTCCCCTGTGTTGTCTGGCGGAGAGGTTTTGCCATGGGGTGTGACGCTGAAAATATATGTTAGTCTAGGTCTGAGAGGTTTTGGTGAGTATAAAGTTGTTCCATGGCTCCCAGATGGTCACAAATTGTCCCTTTTTCCCCTGCTTTGCTAGTGTGATTTCTTCCATTAATTTAATGGATTCAGCTCTCGATATCCATTCTCTAATTGCGGGAGGGGGAGCCTGTTTCCAGTATTTAGGTATCAATTGTGAGGCCGCCATTGCAAGGTGGCGGAACAGTGTCGTCTCTTGTTTCGTGAATGTTGGTGGGGTGAGGAGGAAAATGTATTGGTCCGGCGTACATGGGAAGGATTTGCGGAATATCAACTGGATGAGCGAGTGTATCCTGCTCCAGTATTTGGATATAAGTGGGCATTGCCACCAAATATGTGAGTGGTGAGCAGCCGGGGCCGCGCACCTCCAACATATGTCCGGTGATGTTTCGTAGAATTGATGGAGTTTAGTGGGTGTGTTGTGCCATCGAGTCAAATGTTTAAAGTTACACTCTTGAGCGTGGACCGAGACTGAGGATTTGTGTGTAGTGGTGAAGATTTAACGCCACTGTTGTTTGGTAAAATTGAGTTTCAGTTCGTCTGACCACCTCAGGGTGTAACTAGGGGGGTTTTTCGGGAGCGTATCCCTGAGTGTGGAGTGGAGAGAGGAGAGGATTTTCTTTTTTGGCGATAGTGTAGTGCATATTTGTTCAAACTCGGTAAGGGGTCTGTTGCCGTTTGGAAGTAGTGCCTGAGTGTTGATGAAGTGTTTCATCTGATTATAGTAGAAATGCTGGTTCCCTGTGTGGGATGTGGAGGAGGTAAGTTCTTGTAGGGATTTTAGTTTGCCATCGCTTAGTGCGTCCATAAGTTTTAGGAACGGGCCTTCATATTGTAGGCCGAATTTTTTCCCTGATGTTCCCTGATGTAGATTGGAGTTAAGAGTTAAAGGGTATAAAGGGGATGGGAAGGGTGAAATATCTGTTTTTGCCCGCAGTTTGAACCAGATGTTTAGTGTTGTGGATATCGTGGGGTGCTTGCCTGTCAGACCTGTGTGTTGAATGGCTTGGTGAAGCCAGGGGTAGGTACTTAGTGATGAAATTGCAAAGTTATTTTCTAGGCAGACCCATTGTTGGATACCTGAGGTCTTAGTCCATTCGTAGATTCTTTGTAGGTGTATAGCTTTGTGGTATGTGTCTATGTCTGGAAGATTCAGTCCCCCTTGGTCTTGCCGTCTAATCAGTGTTTGATAAGCTAGGCGGGAAGGTGTGTGAGCCCATATGTATTTCAGGAATAAAGATCTAATTGTATTGAAAAATTTATTCGGGATCATGACCGGAATCGTCTGCAGTAAGTACAATATCCGGGGCAGGACGTTAATTTTGATTATGTTAATACGACATATCCAACCATAGCACGGTTTTTGCCATCTTTGTAGGTCCCTGGCGATGGAGTCAACTAATGGGATAAAGTTGGTGGCGTATATAGACCTTAGGTTATTGGGAATGTGAATTCCTAGATATTTAATCGCCTTAGCGGCCCAGTTGAAGTTAAAGCTAGAGCGAAGTTGGGTGTCTAGGGCATTTGTCGTAAAAATTGGCATTAAGTCGCATTTTGTTAAATTAGCTTGGAAGTATGAAAGTTTGCCGTAGGCCTCCATTTCTGATATGATGTTGGGGATAGTTGTGAGTGGGCTCAATATGCTAAAGAGGAGGTCGTCTGCAAAGGCTGTGATTTTGTAATTCTGTCCTCCGATTTGGAGTCCTTGTATGAGTGCATTGTCCCTAATACCCTGGAGGAAAGGTTCTAGGACCAGAATAAATAGGAGGGGCGACAGAGGACAACCCTGCCTCGTGCCATTTGAAATGGTGACCGGGGCGGATAATTGCCCATTTATTCTCAGTCTCGCTGATGGTTTTGAGTATATCGCTTCCAAACACTCCAACCACCTAGTTCCAAATTTTAAGAAGCGCATTGTAAGTTTTAGGAGTGTCCAATTGACCCTATCAAATGCCTTTTCAGCATCGATCGCCAATAACGTGCTTTGGGTCTTGTGTGTCTGGGCCCACTGAATGAGATTAATGACCTTTGTAGTGTTATTCTTGGCTTCCCTGCCTATGACAAATCCTGCCTGGTCTTGATGGATAAGGCTCGGCATGAATGGCTTAAGTCTAGTGGCCATTATCTTGGTAAGGATCTTTAAATCGATGTTTATAAGAGAGATAGGTCTAAAGTTCCCACATACAGTAGTATCTTTTCCTGGTTTCGGGATCAATGTAATCGTAGCTTCTAGGGCTGAGGTCGGGATGTGGGAAGAGATATTACTGTCATTATAAGCGTCTATGAACGGTTGGGCTAGGATGTGGGATAGTTCTTTATAGTATTTCCCGGTGTATCCATCTGGGCCGGGGCTTTTCCCCAGAGGCAGTGATTTGACTGTGTTGTGGAATTCTTCAAGTGTTATTGGGCTGTCAAGAAATGCTGATTCGTTAGGGGGAATAGTGTGTTGAACCCTTGGCTCTAAAAACTCTAAGATAGCTTCAGCCGAAGGTTTAGAGTTCGTCAGATTATATAATTGTGAATAAAATTTATGGAAAGCCTCAAGTATGTCTGGCATGTGGCACGTTAGCGTTCCGTCCTCTTTCTTGATTTCCGAAATGAAAGACGATTGTCTTTCCTGCTGTATGGACTTCGCCAGGAGTCTACCAGCTTTGCCCCCTTGCGAGTAATAAGTATTTTTTGTCAGGGATATTTTGCGCTTGGCGTGTAAGTGTAAAATGGATGTGAGCTCTGTTCTCATATGCGAGATGCGTTTGTAATCATCTAAGGATGGTTTAGTTTGGTGCTTACCTTCCATATCTTTAATGTCTTTAGTGAGTTGAGATATTGTCTGTTCCCTAGTCTTTTTCAGGGCTGCAGCTGCTTTAATTAGTTCTCCCCTGAGTACCGCTTTGTGGGCCTCCCATGTCATAATAGGCGTTGTGTCTAGATTGGAATTTTCTTTGAAATAGTTAGACGCTGTCTCCCTTAATTTGGCCAGGGTTCCTCTGTCGTTGAGTAGCAAGTCGTTTAATTTCCACTGAGTAAATTGAGTGGGTAGGGTCGGAATTGAGAGAGTCAAAGTCAGTGGTGCATGGTCTGACCAAGTGATCGGGCCATAGCTTGCTGAGTGTAGTAAGGGTAGAAACCTGTGTTGTATTAGAAAAGTGTCTATGCGTGAATAGGTACCAGAGGCTGTGGAATAAAAGGAATAGTCTTTTTTTGTGGGGTGAATAGCCCTCCAACCGTCATAGAGCCTGGCTTCGTTCAGTGTGTTTTTGATAAGTGTCCGTGTTTGTGATTGGTAGTTTTGAGATAAAGAGGTAGTGTCTAGGTGTCCATCGAGGGCAGTGTTGAGATCACACCCCATAATGAGAATCCCTTCTTGGAAGAAGGATAGTTTTTGTAAAATCTTTTTAAGGGCATGGTTCTGTTTCTTGTTTGGTAGATAGACATTTGCTAAGGTGATCTGGGTGTTCCCTATTTTACCTTTCAGGAAGATGAATCTACCTGAGTCATCTATTTGTTGTTCTTGGAATGTGAATTGAGTATGTTGTCCTATGAGAATTGCTACGCCTCTAGCTTTAGCTTCGGTGTAGTGACTGAAGTATCCGTGCGGGTAGTCTTTATTACGTAAATTGGGAGGGGAGTCTTTACGAAAGTGGGTTTCCTGTATAAACACGATATGTGCTTTATGTCTCTTGAAGCCTGTGAGGGCTATCGATCTTTTTTCGGGAGTATTTAACCCCTTAGCGTTTTGTGTATGAATGATAATGTCCGACATATTGGATGCCGTGGAGTCTGGAGCAGTGTAGTGATATATATAATTGGGCTCCCCCGGGTACTTGCAGAGAGTTTCGGGAGGTCCCTGTTTGTGTCACTAGTATTGTATTTGAGAATTAAGGTCGATATATAAAAGGATGAATGAGGTCTGTGTGTCGCAGCAACTTGTGTTTGTGAAGGCTAGTTATGGCTAACACACACCTAAAGCACCCTTGAATCGTGTAGGGGTGATAATTCGCTACTTGCGGTTGTTTCTGATAGTCTTAAGTCTGTGCGTGTCTCAAGCGTATAGTCAAGTGGCTTGATCCCTAGTGTTGAGAACTTGGTCCCACGATACTCAAATCACCTCTCTTGTAAATAGTCAACAAGTAACTGAAAACTTCAATACACAAATAAACAATAAAACAGATTAATTGCAACTTGTAAAAGTCTATAAATCACAGTAAGGTCCCTTTTTTTTTTTTTTTTTTAAGTATTAGATAATCTTTCTCTTTAGCGTATCCTGGGCTGAGATTTGTCTCTCAGCGTCAGGAACTTGCAGCTCAGCTGAATGGTTTATGGTGTAGCTGAATGTCTCGCTAGGTAGGGTCTATGCGGTACCAGGTACCTAGTTATAGGAAGGAAAAGGATTAGGGAAAAAGGGGAGAAGGGAAGGTAGGGGAAGGGGAAGAGAAGGGAGGATAGTGGGTCAAGTGGATGAAGAGGAGAGGTGGGCGAGTTATTGCAGAGGTAGGCAGGGGTCTTCCCCAAAGGGGATTATGATTCTGTCTCGACGCAGGAGAGAGAACCAACAGATAGATGGGGTCGTGGATTTGCTCATGGGTCTAGGACCCACAAATTACAATCCTATCGTTTAGAATGTCTTAACGGAGAAATGTGTTTCTTGGAGTTTACTTTCGTGAAAGGTTACAAAATGTGGCAACATGCATCCCTAAATGGTGAAATAAATTGTGGGTGACTGCGGCAGTAGGGACACTTGTAAGGTAGTACTAGCGCGGTGCGGCTCTGTCGGATGTGGGAAACCAATATGTGTTTCTTAAAAAAAGAAATTTTTTTTTTTTTTGTTCGATAGGTTGTGTAGGGGATGGGCGAGCCTAATAGACCAAAGCTAATCTGCAGCATAATTGAGTAAATCATAGCGGTGAGAGGTAGTGTATATTGGGAGCTCTAGCTCGGATCTCGTGTTGAGTAGAGCAGCGCTCTGATAAGTAGTCAACCGCTTCTTCTGTGTTCGCACCATCTCTATTTACTAACGTAGAGGAGGGAGAGGGGCGTAGTTAACTGGGTCTCAGTGCCACAGTTAGCTTCCACAATATAATCACCGCCAATAGGGCAAAGTTTACCACAGTAACAGTATAGTAACATCTTAATAGCCTTAACACCATAGAGACATATCTGCACATACAAAACCAGCATGTACGACTAATGTTTAGAGGTATACAACCTGGCGCTTCTGTTACTCTCAGCCCTCTCCGCGAGGCAAGTCCATAACAAGTCCCTGTGGTACTAGTCCACTGTACATAGTTCGCTGGAGGGAGATGTTGGACTGAGGCGTTTGTTGGAGCATATCAATGTTGGTTGCTTTGTCCGAACGGTGAGGAATGGGCGTTTGCTAGTATGGCCAAGGTCTTTATGGAGTTGTCGCTGCTGTGATAGTGATAGTGCAGGTAAGTCCAGTGGGTCGCTTTGGGTTAGTTCTGTGCTGGGTGATCTTGAGGGCGGAATTTAGACTGCGTACGTCTTGGAGTGTGAGTGAGAGGGATATTTGTATTCCTACGGTTCGGTGAGATGAGCCTCTGATCTGTGCGCCTCTTTTTAGCTGGAGTGGTCCATTTCTGCCGTTGTGAGAGGTGCAGTGTGTCTTGGTTTGGCGGAGGAGAGTTCCAGTCCATGACTGCCGTGTCTGGCAGGTCCAGAGCTCTGAGGAAAGGTGGAACGTCTAGGATCGATGTGATAACGTGCACCGCACCTTTGGAGGTCACCGATAGCGCGAAGGGGAATCCCCATCTGTATCTTATGTTACGATTTCTCAGGAGTTCTGTTATTGGTTTGAGAGCTCTCCTCGCCTGGAGGGTGTACCATGAGAGATCTGGAAAAATTTGTATTGGGTTGCCGTGGAAGAGCAGTGGTTGTGTGGTGTCCCTTAGGGCTTTCACTACCTTTTCTTTTTCAGTAAAGTAATGAAGCCTGCAGATGATGTCTCTTGGGGCATCTTGGGTCAGGCCTTTGGGGCGAAGTGACCTATGTGCTCTGTCCAAGAGGATTAAATTTTCAGCAGGGTCTCCCAATAGTAAATTGAATAGCTCTATAAGTAGTGCGAAGACGTCCTCTCCCTGGGTCTCGGGTATCCCCCTGACTCGCAAGTTGTTCCTGCGGCCCCTATTATCGAGGTCGTCTATGTGGCACTGTGTTGATGCCCAATTTTGAATGTGGGAGTCTAAGGTAGTTGATATGTTGGTCATTTGAGCTTGTAGAACATCCCTTTCTTCTTCCAGGTCTGTAACCCGCAGGTTAAGCTGCTGGACATCCGAGCCCATCTCCTCCATTTTGGATTGGAAGGAAACTTCAAGTTTGCCCAGCATGTGTTGGATATCAGATTTTGAGGGTAAGTTCTTAATCAGCTGTTTGATGTCTAAATCTTCATTTTTGTCTGCAGATTGGGAGCTCTCTGAGTAGTAAGGGCTGGGAGGTTGAGATCCCGATTGAGATATCGCCCCCTCCAAACTCGAGGCCGCGGCCTCCATCTCCCGGTCAGTATTTTCTTTAAAATAACGGGTTAGGGAACCCGATTTCGTGCCTGGCGTCCTCCCCGTTTGCCCCTGGGTGTGAGGGTGCTTCTTGGGGTTGCCCATAACTTCTATTTTCTCCGATTGCCGTGGATTGTAAGTGGGTCCGGAGGAGCAGAGTTAATGTGCATCCATTAAGATCGGCGGTTGGCCACGCCCCCCGGTCACTGGAATTTTGCGCCCCCAGAGCCGGTGCGCCCTAAGGCGGCCGCCTGTGCCGCCTTATGGACGCGCCGGCCCTGCACATACATACATACACAGACATACATTCATACTGGCATATATACAGACATACATACATACTGTGATAAAGTGAAGGCAGATAGGCCTTTTAACCCCAGGGGAAGTATGTGTAGTTTGTGTGTTGCACAACACAAAGCTTTGTTTAGTTATGGGCCCCTGGGGTGGAGCATTTGGAGAGAAGGGTGGGCCAATGCTCCACTCCACAGTTTAGTGGTTTTCTGGGGAGACATAGATCCAGGCCAGGGTTTTTTGGACCTTCTCCAACCCACTGCTCAGCTGCAGTTAATGAGCTGTTGCAGTGGGAATAAACCCCTCCCGGCTAGGCAGGAAAAGGAGAGGGATTGCTGGCTTCCTCTCAGGAAGCAGGTAGGAGAGAGGCTGTTCTCTCCAGATAGAGAGTCAAGGAGACTAGGCAGTGGGAGTGCAGAAAGGCTGGCTTGGAGCACTAGGAGTGCAGAAAGGAAAGCAGTCAGGGCAAGGCTGGCTTGGATCACTGGGAGTGCATGAGGAAGCAGTCAAGGCTGGCTTGGAGCACTAGGAGTGCAGAAAGGAAAGCAGTCAGGGCAAGGCTGGCTTGGATCACTGGGAGTGCATGAGGAAGCAGTCAAGGCTGGCTTGGAGCACTGGGAGTGCAGAAAGGAAAGCAACAGGCTAGCTAGCAGAGTGTTGCTATCTAATAAGGTTGGTGCAATATGTTTTTGTTAGTTTAACCCTGATAGAGAGGGATATACAAAGTGAGTCAGTGCTCAGACGAGCTAGGTTTTTGTTTAAAGGGAAACCTGTTATATTTATGTTTTCATTTGCTGCTGCCTCATATGTAAACTTACAAATAAAGTGCCTGGAATGAAGTTGCATTGAAAGACTGTGCATGTTTTTGCCCTAGATGACCGTGCTACCTGCAGACAAGGATCACAATACATACATACATTCATACATACTGACATACATGCATACTGACATCCATACACACATACACAAAGACATACGTTCATAATGAAATGCAGACATTACATTCATACTGAGATACATGCATACATACATTCATATATACATACATACAGGGAGTGCAGAATTATTAGGCAAATGAGTATTTTGACCACATCATCCTCTTTATGCATGTTGTCTTACTCCAAGCTGTATAGGCTCGAAAGCCTACTACCAATTAAGCATATTAGGTGATGTGCATCTCTGTAATGAGAAGGGGTGTGGTCTAATGACATCAACACCCTATATCAGGTGTGCATAATTATTAGGCAACTTCCTTTCCTTTGGCAAAATGGGTCAAAAGAAGGACTTGACAGGCTCAGAAAAGTAAAAAATAGTGAGATATCTTGCAGAGGGATGCAGCACTCTTAAAATTGCAAAGCTTCTGAAGCGTGATCATCGAACAATCAAGCGTTTCATTCAAAATAGTCAACAGGGTCGCAAGAAGCGTGTGGAAAAACCAAGGTGCAAAATAACTGCCCATGAACTGAGAAAAGTCAAGCGTGCAGCTGCCACGATGCCACTTGCCACCAGTTTGGCCATATTTCAGAGCTGCAACATCACTGAGTGCCCAAAAGCACAAGGTGTGCAATACTCAGAGACATGGCCAAGGTAAGAAAGGCTGAAAGACGACCACCACTGAACAAGACACACAAGCTGAAACGCCAAGACTGGGCCAAGAAATATCTCAAGACTGATTTTTCTAAGGTTTTATGGACTGATGAAATGAGAGTGAGTCTTGATGGGCCAGATGGATGGGCCCGTGGCTGGATTGGTAAAGGGCAGAGAGCTCCAGTCCGACTCAGACGCCAGCAAGGTGGAGGTGGAGTACTGGTTTGGGCTGGTATCATCAAAGATGAGCTTGTGGGGCCTTTTCGGGTTGAGGATGGAGTCAAGCTCAACTCCCAGTCCTACTGCCAGTTCCTGGAAGACACCTTCTTCAAACAGTGGTACAGGAAGAAGTCTGCATCCTTCAAGAAAAACATGATTTTCATGCAGGACAATGCTCCATCACACGCGTCCAAGTACTCCACAGCGTGGCTGGCAAGAAAGGGTATAAAAGAAGAAAATCTAATGACATGGCCTCCTTGTTCACCTGATCTGAACCCCATTGAGAACCTGTGGTCCATCATCAAATGTGAGATTTACAAGGAGGGAAAACAGTACACCTCTCTGAACAGTGTCTGGGAGGCTGTGGTTGCTGCTGCACGCAATGTTGATGGTGAACAGATCAAAACACTGACAGAATCCATGGATGGCAGGCTTTTGAGTGTCCTTGCAAAGAAAGGTGGCTATATTGGTCACTGATTTGTTTTTGTTTTGTTTTTGAATGTCAGAAATGTATATTTGTGAATGTTGAGATGTTATATTGGTTTCACTGGTAATAATAAATAATTGAAATGGGTATATATTTGTTTTTTGTTAAGTTGCCTAATAATTATGCACAGTAATAGTCACCTGCACACACAGATATCCCCCTAACATAGCTATAACTAAAAACAAACTAAAAACTACTTCCAAAAATATTCAGCTTTGATATTAATGAGTTTTTTGGGTTCATTGAGAACATGGTTGTTGTTCAATAATAAAATTAATCCTCAAAAATACAACTTGCCTAATAATTCTGCACTCCCTGTACATAATGACAGGGGTCCTCAAACTTTTTAAACAGGGGGCCAGTTCACGGTCCCTCAGACAATGTTGGGGGCCGGACAATAAACAATATGAACAAATTTCTATGCACACTGCACACACGCATAAGGACATAAATACACACACACACACACACAAACATATACATACTGACTTACACACACAGACATACATACTGACACATACATATACACATACATACTGACACATACATACTGATAGACCTACATACATATTAACATACATACATACTGACACACACATACATACACACACATACATATTAACATACATACATACTAACACACATACATACATACATACATATTAACATACAGCTAATTTTGCTTACTTTTTTGCAGGTGGAAGGCTGTGGCTGATAGGAGTCGGCGTGGCTCCCGCGGACTGGCTTTCTTCCCGGCATGGCTGGAGGGGAGGGAGCTAGGAGGAAGTGACGGCCACTTCCTCCCAGCAGTACTTTGCGGTTGAGATTTTTTTAAAGGGGCCCGGTCGCGCTATTGCACGGTCACAGCGCTGACCAGGCCCTTGAAGACACAGGGCCCATTGGGTGGCCCTAAGTGCGTGGGCCATCCGATGGGCCCCAACAGCGTGCGGGCCCCGGTGCAACTAGCAGTTCCGCCGCTACACGTTAGGCCTGGGCAGCCGGGCCCCCCAGGGCCGCCAGGCCTGTGACAACCGTCATGGTTGTCACCCCCTGATGGCGGCCCTGCATACGACAATATATGGCTCAATGACTTATGGGGCTGGCATAGATTTTTTTCCCAGGGCTGCTTTGGAATCCCCAGTCCGGCCCTGGCAACTGTCAGTGAGTGTCTGATTACAAAAAGGGGTGGGTTTTATAGATGGAGAGGTGAAGTCATTGCCTTAGAAATATGCAAGACTGGACATTTGCAAAAGGGAGGGGCTAGTAAGATGACCATGCCCACCTAGGTGTGCCAAATAATAACTTCTGCATCCAGGTCTCTGTGAGAGTAGGACCGGCCCTGTCTGTGCACTTTATTACTCCTAATTTTTTTATATATATATTTTTGCTTGAGGTGTGTTGCGGAAATCTGGACAGAGCTTTGGTTTGCCTTGATTGAGAAAAGGTTGAGGAGCACTGACATAGAGGATACAGTGTATTGGTTCAGCTAGGTGGAGCCAGCTACTTATTCATTACCGTTACTGTGAGAAACCTGAGAAGTCCAGAGGCTTCCAGTTGTAGTCGTAAAATAATTTTCATAATCTTCAACCTTGCTGGAACTGAAACTCTTTGAGATGTGCATTTGTAATTTGCGTTTGCATTGGTAACGCGTCAAGTTTTAGACCTTGGTAATAATACTCCCACCAGCCAAAGCAAAGATTTTTCTCAGATAGCAAAACATGAGGTGTGAGGGCAAGTGCTCAGATCCTGCTGACTGACAGAAATCTTTGCATTGCATGATTGGAGTATAACTAGCAAGTACTCGAGATTCGTGAAAACAATGTCATATGACTTATTTTATTTATTATGTTTGTTATTGAAAAGCAATTTTAATATAAACAGCCAGTGGATCTTTGCAGTGAAAAATATTGAACCTTCCTTGGTACACACCAGTGTTCAATGTCTCCACCATGGGAGAGGACTGACAAAGTGGGCAATCCCGGCCACTAGCAGGCAGGGATTGTGGGCTGCAGTCACAAAGCACCATTCTTCCTCTCATTAAAAGCAACAAGAGGGTGCTGGGACGTCATGCTGCAGCATGCAGGAATTGTGGATGCCCTGTTCTAGCTCAACATTGTAGGGATTTATGCTTGGGTGAGTGGGCTTCAGTATCAGTGCTCTCTGGCCCTAGATTGGCCACCTTGGGTATTTCCAGAGAAACTGCACTGTCTGGGGCTAAACAGTGCTGCCAGCCTATGGTCATTATGTGTGGTCTCCCTGGAGTTGTTTGCAAATGGCCATGAGATGAGATAATGCAGTGCTCAAGATATTCATGACACGCTCCAAGTGTCATTGGTGGCAATGGAGCCTTTGAAAAGAATCTGTGTGTCTGGGTGCCACATACAGATCATATGAATACTTCCTCATGCTGTGCAGGGTTATACGATGTCACCTCTACAGCAGCCTCCCTATGTGAAACAAATATATCAGATATGTCACCTTATTAATTAATTTTTTTACATTACGTGTTTACAGTATAGTTTAGAAACGCTGGTTGGCTGGTTGTATGCATTCAAAAGCAATTCCAGAGCAAAGTTCTAACACTGTAGCAGTCACGATATAAAGATTACCATTGGTATGTGACATTTTATAGGTCAATACCCACTTCAAGATCCCACCACTTCATAGGGCAATATCCTGTTCTAGATCCCATCACATTATAGGACAATACTCTGTACTAGATACCACCACTTCATAGCATAATATCCTCTTCTAGCTCCCACCACTTCATTGCGCAATATCCTGATCTTTACTGCCCCGTAGTGTAGTAAGGGCTTCACTTTACTGCCCCGTAGTGTAGTAAGGGCCCAACCTTGCACTTTAATGTCCAATGGTGTAACCAAATAGATGAAAAAAACATAATATGAACATTTCCAAAATGGAATTTATATTAATATTTTAATTTCTCTTGGTTGCATATAGGCAAACATATACACATATTTGAAAATAACATTAATCATTAAAGAAACACTATAGCGTTAGGAATATAAACATGTATTCCTAATGCTATAGTGTCCTGTAGATGCTTAGGTGTCCCTTGCCGTGCTGCAATCTTTATGATCTCAGCCATTGAATGCTTCCCAATAGGAAGGCATTGAGAGGCCAGTGTGCATGCCTGGGAGCAGCATTTCATTGGCAATTGATTTTAGTCCTTAACAGGAAAGTGGATGTTCTGGAAGACAACCACTAGAAGTGTGTTAACCCTGCAATGGAATGTTTTACACTGCAGGCTTAAAACTACAGGGCCACACTGTCACACACCCTGTGTATACATGGAGTCAAAAAATTGCACATTTTAATTTATTTAGAGGTAAACATGGGTATAACTTTGGCTTCAAAATAAGCGCATAGAATCTATGTGTTACGCTTAGTGGCTTATTCTGCGCATCTAGAGCAAGCGCGAGGGCTATAGAGTGGACTTGACTATAGTGTTAATGAGCTGTACTAAGAGTAGGTGGGGTAGGCTATGTACTGTACATTCCCCCGCCGTATTTGTGTAGCTAGTTGGCTGGCCTGTTATGTACCTAGCTGCTAGGTGTAAAGTGTTACCCGTCCTTCTACTTTTATGTTTCGTGTGTCTTCCTGTAAATTCTTAGAGCAGATGGGGGAGGGGGAAGATAGGAATTTGAAACATATCGAAAAACAAACATAATATGTGGTAGGAGCAGAGAACGTTCATTGCTTTCTCTTGTCTTAATAAAGAATAAAGAACAAAAAAATTAACTGAGGTGCCGTGGAGTTATGGCTATACAGTCCCGACAGTAACTGGCCGCAGTTATCAAGTCCCTGGAGGCCTTCATGTGCTGGCTGCATCGGAGGAGCCATGTCTGGGCTGTCGTGGCACGAAGGCCGTGACTCTCTCCAGGTCCCATCTATGCTGCGGTCCGGTGGTTTCTGGGTGTCAGGGTGGCGGTCCGGTGCCCAGGACCCAGACAGTGTCTGGGCGGCGGTGCGAGGACCGGGACCCAGTATGCCTGATGTTCAGAGTAGGAGTCACAGTGTGAAGGTGGATTAGCAGGGTCTGGTGCAGGGTAACCGCACGCCCCCTGGTGTTGAGCACCAGCGTTTGCGCGGCCACATACCAGAACCCTGATTCAGCTTATAAGGATCCCAGGAACTAGGATTGGATATCCCAGGAACTAAATAGGGAGGCTCTGCAGCAAGAATGTATCCAGTACAGAAACAAGGCAAGGCTGGAACAGGCACCAAACATGAAAACAAGACAGAACTAGGAGAACCCAGAACCAGAGCAGGACAGAAAGCATAACCCAGAACATGTACACAAGACATGAGGAAAACAAGAACAGGGCAGGACAGGACTGTACATGAACTGGAAATACAAGACAAAATAAAACAAGACAAGAGATACAAGGTAAAACAAGAGGAGACATAACTAAGCACTATATATGAAAAGTATGGGGATTTAGTTACATTATATGATCATACATTGCATAAGCCTGCCACAATGCCAATGTACCCCATATTCGGCAGGTCCTACACTGCCTAATGTTCGCTAAAAGAACCATACTAAACCACAATAGCACTTACCTGCAAGAAAGGGCAGAGACTTGAAACACTGCTGCAGGTCCAAAACAAAAGGAAAATGGAAAACAAATGGGTGTGGCAACATAAAACAAACATTTAAATGAATAAAAGAGACTGGGAAATCCAGGGACGAAATATAAGAATGAACCCAGAAACCCAGCATAAAGAAAACCAGACATAGAATAGAAAACCAGAAAACCAAGAAAAACTAAACAAGAATTGTAAAAAGAGTACTGGATACTAGAAGCCATTGCCAGAATGATCCGCAGCTAGGAACAGGATGTGACACTGGGGGCGCTGTGCAGCGCATAGCATCCCGAGACAGTCCAAGCGTAAGTAACAGGTCCTGTGCGCCTTGTAGGTTATAGACCTCATGTTTGTCCTCACCCTTCAGGACGAGTAGGGAGTGGTTGAGGCACCATCTGTATGGTGTGCCCTGTTGCCTGAGAAGCGTGGTGAATGTCTTTAACGACCTGCTCCGGGCCAAAGTGCCGCCAGTTAAGTCCGCAAAAAATGAGAGAGACATCTCTTCGAACGTATATTGAGCACAGTCCTTGACCACTGACAGGGTTGCAACTTTATCTTTCTTTTGTTGGAAACTTATTATGAGATCACGGGGGGGGGGGGCGCCGCTGGGGCTTTTGATGGTTTTGGGACTCTGAAGATGCCCTCTAGGCATATGGCTTTGGCCTGTTGCTGCGATAGCAGTTCCGTCAGGAGCTTTTGCACAAAGTGTGGTAATTCATCTGCCGGCATGTCATCAGGTACTCCCCATACTTTTAGGTTGGCTGCCCGACGTGCGTTCTCCAGGGTGGCAAACCGCCATTCGAATTCCTCATTCTTGCTCTGCAAACCCTTGATCTCCTGTTGCATGGCGGTAATGTGGGTATCATGTGCAGCGGAGGTGTCTTCCAGGGCACCCAGCCTCCCCGTTATTCCTTGGAGGTCTGTTCGAAAGGGTAGTCATGTCCACATGGATCATGGATTGGAGGTCTGCCAATAGTGCTTTGAGCACTGACGAAGTGACCGGTGCAGTGTCAGGGTCCAGGGGTTTGGCTACAGCCGTTAAGCCGGGTGTGTCCTCCCCCAGGGACAAGTCATCCGATAGTTCAGAGTATGTCTCTGTGTAGTCGGCCATCTTAGGCCTAGTTGCTCCATGAGCTTGTCTCCACATGGCTCCGATATCGAGGCTTTGTCTCGGCTGGTCGGGCTTCTGCTTTTTGGACTTCCGACCCATGCTGGTTCCCCAACCTCTGTCCGGTATTTGCAGCTATTTTGGACAATTTTGTTGGTCTGATAAGGGTGATAATTAGCTTAAATCGTCATGTGACTTCTCTGCTCTGCAGCTAGCTAAGTATTTTTTTATGTAATTGCAAACCACGATTAATTATGACTTTTGGGATCACTTCATATCCTTGTATTGTTATGTTTGTAATTCGTTTCTGATTATGTTAATCTCGGGAACCCCCTCTGCCCTTTTCTTTATCACTGTCCTAATTATAACTTGGATTAGTTATCTGTAAATAAGCAAAATTATATTTTTAATTTCTAAAACACTGCATGCTATTTAAGTGATGTTAACACTCTTAAACCATGTGTGATAACATGAATGCTGTAGAAAACAAAAATCTTCTGATTTCCTAATTGCCTTGTAGAATAAAAGCGTTTTTTGTTACGGCTTTCAATGCATAACTGAATCAGAATTGCATTTAAATAATTTCCATTTATAAGGATCAACTCGCAGGCCCTGACTAGACCTTGTGAAATTTGATTGAGCTTCACTGACACAGCATTGGTGATCTAATTTATTCTACATGCTACAATTAGATATGGAAAAAGGAGAAACATTGAAATGTTTCCATCCTAGTAAAATACTTTGATATGATTACAATTTTTTATGCTAGTTTCCTCTTAGACACAGGGCACAACTGTTTGCATCCTAAATGTCCATGTGACCTTTGGGTAGGGCTCGGCTGTCAACACAACTAAATACTTTTTCTGAGTACTCTGCACTCTCTCTTATTTTATCCGTTACAGATCCGAAATTCACTTGTGTCCATCATTCCCATATCCCATATCCGTTCCAGATTTGATGGGATAGATTGAATGGTGTCTCTCATCTAGACAGGATACCAAGTCTAAATTACACTCCGCGCGAATAAATCATTAGACATGGTTTCACTTTGCAAACTGAACGCAGGGCATTTAGCCCATGAGCTAATATCACTTTGTGCATATGCAGACCTGACTGGTGCTGGCTAGAGTCATTGGCATTCAGCTTTGCATACATTTACTCAAGGCTGACATACTTTTTGGGATGGGCCCTTTTCAGCCTACCTCTTCAAGTGTCACTGACACAACCCTTGTAGACCAACTCACCATTGTCCCAGTTTATTTTATTTTTTTATTTTGTGAGTATCAAAAAACATACAAAATATAAAAATGAAAAGACAATAAACATATAGTACAAAAATACAATACAATACAATCCTAGGTGGGTGATGCCATGTGGATTTCAATTTGTTTGGGAGCTTAATATAAGTAAATAATAGTTGTATTTCAGGGATAAATTTCTTATAAATTATTTCTTATCTTGCACACTTATTTTATCAAGTCACCCCTGTGGTTCCCAGTATTTAAAGGCATCCTCTGCTAAAATATAATTTTCCCCTTGTGTTAACTTTTTTATTTGGTCTTTTAATGAATGCCATGTAGGGACTTCTTGGGTTTTCCATCTTCGAGCAATTAAGATTTTTGCTGCTATTAATATATGTAAAGCCAAGTATTTATGCAATTTATTTAAGTTAGGCAAATTTAAATGCAATAAGTAAGATTCCCCTAATCTCAAGATTTTCTAAAATTGAAGTGACCAAATCCCAGTATTTATCCAACCTAGGACAGGTCCACCAGACATGGGTATAGGAACCAGTCTCTGACTTACATCTCCAGCAGGAGGATGGACAGTTCTCATACATCTTATGTAGTTTTTCTGGCACTAAGTGCCATCTATGCATGATTTTATACTGTATTTCTAACAGATTTAAGCAAAGTATGGATTTTTTAAAAAAATTTTTTAAATTTGAGAATTTTTATTTTCTTTAGCATATATAGGGAGTGGGTACAGAAAGGAAAAAGATGGATGGGTGGGTGGGAGGGGGGAGCATATAAGTCAGTAAGAACATTGTTTAACATTGATAATCTTGCGCAGGGAGATACTAGTTAACCAGATGTTACAAAATATGTTACAAATTATTGCACAATCCCTTTTATAGTCTCCCTGTTGGTCTGTCAATGATTGATGCTTGTTGAGCGTCATTTGTCTACAGTATACCTGCTTGTAGAGTTGCGTGGGTGATGAATGTTGTTGTTTCAATGTTTGATGTCAGTGGCTTGGATGGGTGTTTCCTAGTGGCATAGGGTTTGCCCCGGTTGTACCCTGTCGCTTCTCATTCCGGTGTGCATTATGTGTGGTGGTGGGGAAGGGGGGGGGGTTGTGTTGCTTCCAGTCTAGGAAGTCCGTGTTACTGTCGGTGGTTCTATTCTGTTTATGTCTGTATGGGTTTTTGCGTGTCCCATGCTTTGGTCCAGTGAGGATTCATTTGTCTATTTTTTCGTGCCATCTTTTCGTAGCTTATGTTTGTTTCTACTACTGTGATACAGTGGGCGATTGTAGGGGGAGTGGTTTTTTTTCCATTGTCTGCTTATGACAGTTAGGACGGCTATGATGATGTGGTATGCTAGATATTTTTGATATTTTTGTAGTGTGAATGTATGGATTTTTTAAGATATGGCATTGTACTAAACCAGTTGTTTATATCTATTTCATGTGCAAGCTCTCTCTCCCAGCTAATGAGGGCTTTAGATTTTATCAAATAATCATAGGGTAACTCTAGTAGGTCTTTTTTTTTTAAATTCTTCTGATCGTTATTTCTTCTAATAATAAATGGCTTTTTTTTATATCAATAGCCTTCTTGCTTTCTTTTAGTAAAAAGCCTCTTATTCTTAAATAGGTAAAAATTTCTCTATTTAGAAGGGAGAACTCGAGCCTAAGTTGGGGAAAATCTTTAACTTTACCATCTTTCCATAGTTGCCTATATATATATATATAGAGGAAAAACTCATAGAGAGTGACCACTAGATTAAAATCCCAGTCCAATCTAGAAAAAGGTCTTGAAATAAAATATTAAAATCTTTATTATTTATTATTTTTGTTATTTTCTTTCAAGACCTTTTTCTTGATTGGACTGGGATTTTCCTCTATATTTATACATTACTTTGGGTTACCCCCATTTTCCCAGTCTAGGTGACCATCTTAGCTAAGGAACAGGATGTGGAGCTCTGTTAAGCCCCTATCCTAGACCTTCACCTCTCTTCTTTATTATTATTCTTCTGCCTATATATACATATGCCATTTTGGTTGCATTGTTTAATATCTAAATCTGGGATATTGTCTTCTAAGAAGTCTATCGGGGTGTCGGGAAGAACAAAACATTAGATATCTAGCTTTTTTTTCATTTCCTCCAAAAACCAAAAAGACTATAAATTATTAGATTATATTTTAAAAACACTAAGTTTTTCTTTTATTCAAAGCTGAAGACAATAGAAGGGATAGGTCTTCCTTTCCTAACACCAAGACTTGCATTTATACCATATTTAATGTTTTTTCTCCACTCTAAGCCATTTAAGCAGATGCTACATCATTGCTGCATCATGGCATTTATTTTATGTCTGGGAAACCCAATCCTCTTTTATTTATATCTCTTTTCAAAACTTTGAAGCTTATTTGAGGTTTCTTTCCTCCCCATATATATTTTACTAAGATTTTTTGTATCTAATTTAGATAAGATCGTGGTAAGGATATGTGAGGAAACCAACTATCTTTGTGAATATGTGAATTGATTAGCTTTTAATATAAATTAAGGATTTTATATAAAGTGTTTAATTAACTAAGTGAAATGTGAAGAGTATCTAACTCTTTTAACTTTATCAGTGGAAACATCTATTTCATATCTCTTGTTTTCCTTCCCCTCTTGTTTATTTCATATTCCTCTTTACTCCCTAGTCCTTCTCTTCCCTCTTTTTCAATTATTCCTCTTCAAATTGTAATTAATGTTTTAGACTATAGAAAAAGACCCCATATCACAAAAACAACATAATGTAGTTAAGGGACACTGTATCATCCCCTTAATATAATTTTTACATAGGAATAGGATAATAATCTACGGGGGGAAAAAAGAATTTGATAACTGTTCCTTGCCCTTAAGTTTCATTTTCCTGGCTAATCATGGCAGCATATACACATGGGTTAGCTCCTCCCCTACAGCCGATAGGACAGGAAAACCACCAAGGTTTTAAAAGGAGGCTCCATCCCTAAGGTCCTCAGTCTTTTTCCTGTCCTACAGCCCTTAGGACGTGAGCAATTTGCTCCCTTTACGTACGGACGTGTATGTTGTTTTATCTTCATTACTTTATTTGCTGTTTTACTGTAGTACATTATGCAGTTGTGCTTTTATGCTGTGATGCATTTAACCCCTTAAGACCGGAGGGCGTACTATTACGTCCTCTAATAGGCGGCTCTAAACGCCGCCGGGCGTAATAGTACGCCCTCCGGTCTTTCTGTACTTACCCGGTCGCTGGCGGTCCCACGCCGGCGATCGCGGTGGGGGGGACTCCCAGGGAGCCCCCCGCGGCACGACCGTCCTCCAGGAAG